>PVKS010006074.1:32509-80857 GCA_004027875.1 Aplodontia rufa
AGATGTCTCACTTCTTCATTCGGAAAACTAATTTTAATTTCATTGGTCACATTTCCATGTGATTAAAAAAGTATATCATAACTTTAGACAAAGGAAAAGTTTCTTATTTACTGTGTGAGAATAGACATTTAACAAATAAATCATATATAGATAGCTTTAGAGAAACATGTTCTTACCATAGAAAACGATTCCTCTGAAAGAAACAATCTTCTCATACCAAATTTTCCTTCTTGAAAGTTTCACAGTTCAGTTCTTCATTATAAAATAGGTGTGTGTAGTGTGAGGTAATAAAAATGATCAAAAAGAGCAAAGAGCATAAGTATGTAGCCATTCCACATAATTTAGTAAAAGATGAATTATTAGATATCAGTGCACAACATATGTGTGCATATATACATATAAACAGAAAAGGATATAAAAATATATCTTAAATAAATGATTCAGAAAGAAGCTTACAACCACAATTTATGTTAAAGAAGCATTGAAAGGAATAGACTTATCTCGGAGCTGAATGTATAAACTGGCAAGAATCTGGGCTTTCTTCCACTGTGTTCTCTTAAGAATAGAGAGAATAATCTTTAAACGGAGAGAGAAACAGAGCCCTCCTCTAAATCATGGTAATACGCACATCTTAAATGTTCAGTAAATCACTCTTTGGAGTTTTAACAGGGAGATCTTCTTTAAGAAGAAAACACTCCCTTATCTGGGAAAATTTGTGTAATTTCAAAGATTTTAGCCTCATTGTTGGAGTCCAAGAGAGATATGCTTCCTCCCAATCGTTGTGATAGATGTGCATTTTTATGTGTTCTGGAAAATCATTTATTCATTCATTCTCTCGCTGATTAAGCTGCTACCATGGGCCAGGCATTGTGCTAGAGGCCAGGAATGAAAGTCACTGAGCCTGCTGCTGAGGTTGATTAGAGATTATAGATGGGAAAGACTTTTCAGTTTCATTTGATTTTCAGAGTAATGCAGTCCCAAAAAAATGTTTGCCAGGGACTGCTCCCCTAAGGATGCACTAAATGGGGCTTTGGTTGGTGGCTGTGTTTTCTGCAAATGGCTCTGAACTGGAGAAGGGCCACAGGCAGCCGGATCAAGGGACTGGCCCTGCTCCAGTCTACTGCGTGGAGGAGAGTCTTATCAGGAGGTCTGAAGTCAAGAAGAAACTTTGACTCAGATGTTTTCTGTTTCCTTCCGTGAAACTCCCTTTTCATGGGCCATGACATATAGCAAAGCTTCTTTAATTCCCATTGAGAATCTGAAAGGCAGAGCAGTCTTGATTGGCAAAGAATCTGCATCATAGAATATGCCTAAAACGATGGAAATTTGATTATCTATAGGCCCATTTACTGTAACCAGCCAAAGGGCTTTCCAGCAAAGATGCCATAAATTCTGCCTTAAAGGGTTTAATTTATCATGTATTCTCGTGCAGTGGTTGTAAGCTTGAGCTCTCTGCTCAAACAGCCTGGATTCAATCACGGCTCAACCTCTTACCAGGCCTCAGACTTTGGGCTACTTAGCTTTGTTTTTGTGTGTGCCTCAGTTTACTAGTTTGTAAAGCAAGGAGAATTTCAGTACCTGCTTCCTACAGTTGCTGGGAGGGTTTGAGGATTTAGTTAGCTAATACATGGTGGTAGACCCTGCTGTGGGACTCAGTTTTCTGAGTCTTCTTTGTTGTGGGTAAAATGGGGATGAGAACTGTCAGGCGGTTCAAGCATATTTCCGAATTACCACATCTCAGAGGACTGGTTAAGTAGTGCAGATGCCCAACTCACCCTTCCCTGCCTGCTGGCCTGAAGCTGGGAGTGGGAGCCCCCAGCTCATTTCCGCTTTGCCACAGGCTCCATGGCAGGCTCTGTTGCTAGGGGGCGCTAGTGGGGAGGGACTCGCTTCTGTGTGCCTCGCAGTCCACTGAATCAGGTTCATCATTTTCCAATACTGGTAAATCCTGCATCATCCTGTCCACCACAGAGCACCCACTGGCTGATGCCCCCTCCTCAGGACCTGGCCTTTCCCAGTTCATTCTCCAAGCTCTGGTAACACCAGCACTGGTCACAGTGGCCCCCGCTCAGAAATCTGAATTGCTTCTGCATGGTGATTCTCAGCCAAGCTTCCAAATTTTGACATTTCCAAACACATGCTTTTGTTTCTTAGACTCCGGTCCTCATAGTGTCCTCTTCCAACACTGAATTATCTGGTTAGCAACTTAGAACTATTTAACAATTTTGTGTTAAATTCTCTTTATTCAAACAACTTACCAGTTTCTGTCTCCTTCCTGGATTCTGATCGATAACTTCAGGAAATCTTAGATTTGTTCAGCGAGCAGAATTCTTGGAGATTATGGTATTTACAGCAAAATTTTATGAGAGATTAATCCACTATCTACACTGAGAGACCACCTGACCACCTAGCAAGTATGATCAGGTCTTTTTTGTCTCTCTTTCCATCCTGAGTTACAGAAAAATGTTTTCATCTTTCCCATGAGACATTTCCTTTGAAATTAGTATTTAAAATTCATTAATTAACATAGGGCCACTGATTAAAAAGAATAGCATCTCCATTTGTAGTAAGTTTAGCTAACTACCAACAGCAGATAAACCAAAGATCTAATTTATATTGATGGAAGAAAAACTGAAAGCTGAGAAACTTCCCTCTACTTATTTTTATCCTCTACTACATCGTTGCCAGAATTTTATTTTGGCAGTGAACCACTTTGATTCAGCTCAAAGGGCATGGACCATACCTTGGTAGCAAGGTCAAGACTCTATACTTCTCTATATGCCTCTGTTGTTATGGGTTACATTTTCCCCAATGCCACAGGAAGGCAAACTGCAACCCAAGGGCACTTGGTGTAAACTCTGCCTTCTATTCAAGAACTTTAAATTTAAGGGAGCCTGCTGTGTTGGAAGCGTCTTTAAAAACAAGAAAGCTACTTGGAAGGAGGCAACAGTGTTCTGAGACCAGTGTGGAACTGAATTCAAACCTTGTTGTCCTGCTCAATCTTTTTAATTGTGGCAAATTGTGACTTCCTGTTTTTTTCCGGGGTAGGGACAAGACTAATGAAAAGGCCCCATAAGGATACTTGGACATCAAATGACTCTTACAAAAGAGCATTTTGATGATTTAAGTATAAATAAATTAGAAACATACTACAGTATTTGATGTCTTCTAAAGTCCCAGTAAGTTTTAAAATGGACAGCCAGCAAAGAACTAGAGAAAATGTGAAACTTAGTGCATGAACTATCTGAACTCATCTTGGGTCATTTGATTGCTCTCAAAATAGCACTGATTTGCTATATTCTTAATTGATAATGGAAGTATTTCAGGTTAACCTTGATCTTTGAATATGTAAACAGCAATTAAAGTTGGAATCTGTTTTAGCAAATGGATGTACATGTTTTTATAAGTGACCTTATGCTAGTAAATAAATTGTAAGTACTAGATAATCTCAAAGGAAATGTCTTTGAGGGGGAAAATCAACACATTTTTCTGTAACTCAAGATAGAAAGGAAAAAAGAGACCTGATCATATTTGCTAGGTCCTGAAAGTTTTGGGGAGTTATAAACGTTGTTTTCAATTGATCAGCTTCTAAATTAAATTGTGAAGAACTTCTCCTAATACATTGGTTAGTTTTGACGTCAGGACTTCTCATTCTATTAACACTTCTTCAGTGATTTTTATAGAGGTCAATAAAAGCAAGTGTCACGCTTTTCATCTTTAGAAATGCTGTCAATAGAACTCTTGGCACTGAACTTTAGGTGGAAAATGAAGCAGCGCTGGGTTCTCACAACTCCTGAAAGAGTTTATGATCTTGGGCCAGGACTTCCCCATGCTGGACCTTAGTGTCCTAAGCTGTAAAATAACAGCTTTGGGGTCACTGATCTTTAAGATCCTACTGCCCCCAATCCAGGGAGTCTGATGTTTCACACCAAGAATTGAACACTATTTATTTCCTGCCTAATTTTCTTTACCTTTTATACATGAACTTACTTAATGTAATCATAGGTTTGCTTACTCGATTAAAAGGATTAATAGCTCTGCCTTACATTTTTATCGTTGAATGATTTTTTATAGTTGCTCTGTTTTGTAACCTTATTACACCCCCAACTTAGCTCTGTTCACTACATTTCAATAATTGGCCCGGTCATTTTATATCCTGATTTCTTCATTCTGAAGTTCTCATCTTTCTTTTGTTAGTATAGACCTTCAGAAAATTTTGAATTTTTTTTTCTGAGAATTTACAAATCTGAAAATAACTTTCTCTTGCATTCACAAATGAATGGTTATCTTGACTTGGTATAAAAATTCCCAGTCTCTAAAGTTCTAGAGGATTCTGTAAACATTAATGTTTTCTGTAATTTAATGATATGTAGAAGTCTGAGACAAGCTATTTATCTAATTATTTATTCTTCCTGAATGCTTGACTACTTTATGATTAAAATTTAAAAACATCAATTTAAAGTAATTGCTTTAATTTTACTTTTGCATTAGATGGTTAAGGAAGCAAACGATTCCTGTTGTGAATATTGTGTATGTGTGCATGCCCATGCATGTGTGTGAATATGAATGTGTGTGTGTGTGTGTGTGTGTGTGTGTGTGTGTGTATTTTAATTGCTTTTCTCCAATCTTTTTGGTCCTCTTTGAGCAAACCTAAAATGCTTCGGCTGGGTCATTTGTTCCTCATATCCATTGTCTCATCTCTTCAGATTCTCTTGTCTAAAAAATTTGATCTTTAAAATTAAAAAAAATTTAAAATATAAATTGCTTTCATTTAAGGTATATGAGGTACACAATGTGATCTTTTCACATACATATACAGAGTGAAATGATTACTCCAATCAAGCTAATGAAGGCATTCATTTCCTGTTATAGTTACCTGTGTGTGTGTGTGCGCGCATGCGTGCATGTGTGTGTGTGATAAGAGCACACAGATTTTATCATCCCAGCAAATTTCAATACAGAATTATTAATTATAATCACCACGCTATATTTTAGAACACTAGAATTTATTAACACCACGTAATTGAAATTTTGTACCTTTAACCAACACCTTCATATTCCAGGTCACCCAACCCTGCCCCTGGTAATCTCCTTCTACTCTCTGCTTCTAAGAGTTTGACTTTTTGACATCCACATAGGAGTGAGAACACACAGTGTTTTTCTCTTTGTCTGGCTTATTTCACTGAACACAACGCCCTACATTATCATTCATGTCGTTGCAAGAGAGCTTCCTCCTTCTTAAAGGTGGAATACTATTCCATTGTACTTATACAAACAAGGTCTTTGCTCACTCTTCCCTAAACTATTTTTTTGTCATAATTTTGTTTCTACAGTTTCTTTCCACAAGACTGATTCTCTGTGTGTTTGTGTGAAGGCTGTGTGCTCTTTCTCTTCCTGGCATATTTTAAGTTCTGTCATCTTATTGTTTGGCTCATCTTTTCCTTCCATCTCAGTCTTCTCCTATCCTCTCTTCCCGCCTCATGGTTTTGTCCTCCCACTCCCCATCCCTGCCTCAGAGCAGACATGCATTTCATCTTTATCCTCCTAGATATGACAGACAGCTTTCTAAAATGTTCTCCTAGTTCCTGTCATAAACCATTGTAAGGTTTATTGTAAGGAAGTTACTCATTTCCTGGGTAACTAGGATAATATTCTTTTTGGGTTGTTCAGTGAGATTTTACAGCAACTCTAGGTTGACTTGGCCCTTTACATCTCCTCCTAAGAAAAGCTCCACTGGGATTTGGCTATTAGCAAGCATGATTCCATAGGACTGAAGCAGAATGCTCTCTCTTGACTCTGGCCTTTCCATACTTGGCACCAGTGGAAACCATGACCTTCAGAGGTCCAGCATGCATTGCTCTCTGGCTCCTCCTCTTCCTGTCCTCAGGTGGGTGCTTACCTCCCAGCATGCACCTTGCCACTACCACACCCTGCCCTTGTCCTGAGAGGAGATTCCTTAGGCATTTAGTATTTTGGTTGTTTGCTTCCTGTGCTGCAGAGTAGGGAAGTTTTTTGATTGTTCCTGTCAGAGTCAATTTTCAGCGTTGTTGGAGGTTTTCCTCCATTGCTCTGACTTCATGCACTTTTTAATGGCTACGACTCTAGCTGAGGCTGCTAGCCAGATGTTACTCTAAAGCGCAAACAAAGAATCTGCACCCTTAAAACTCTCAACGCACATTGCTAAATAGCATTCCAAAAACTTTCTGCTAATCTACCCCTCTGTCAGTCAGAAGTAGTTTTTCCCAGGGTTGCTTTTAAATCTATATTACCAAAATCTCACAAAAAAATGAGTCTTTCAGATGAACATTTTTATTTTCATCTGTCTGTGCCTTTGTCTACTCTTTTGTTTTTCTTAAATAGATCATTAGTGTGGTTTGTGTTGCAAAAGCCCAGAGTCTTTTATCAGGAGTTCAAGACTCAGTTTCCCCAATTACTTGCTGTGCGATCAGGACAAAGTACAAGTTATTTGGGTCTCCTCCAGAAACTGATAGCATCTATCCCTATAGACACAGTGGAGAACAGCACCTGAACCCAGGGCTGGCACTTCTTAAATGTAAATTCCATGGGGATGTTGGCAAAACCGTTGAAAGGAGGCATTCTGTGGTCCAAAAGGTGTCATCTCAGCCAATTATACAGGGTTTTGGGTAAGATTTCCAACCTCCCTGAGACTGGTCTCCTCATCTATAAAATGGTGATTAAAAACACACACATCCCTTGCTGTGAAGTTCAATGAGGAAATGAGTCTCAAGATCTTGGCAGACTGAAGGGTACAAAATAAGTGCTTCATAAGTTTCAGTCACTGTTGTTCTAATCATTCATTTCTACGGCAAGGCAGTGTACATGTCACCCAATGCTTAGGTACCTGCACAGGCAAAATTTAAATAAAATGATGTAAAGCAATTTCATAGATCCATTTTTTTCTCTCCTAGACAATGACTCCAAGTCTGTTCTAGAACATTGCTTTTGTTCTTTATTTTTTTTTCTATTGTTTGGCTTTGGGTTGTTTAGTGAAAATCCAGCTGACAGTTTGCAACAGTTTATTTGCAAAAGAATTTTCTTTGTTTTCCTCATCTCACTCTCACAAAGAAAAAAACAAAACAAAACAAAAAATGCACAAATAAAACCCCAAACTTTCCACCCCCTCCTACCCCAAGATTTCAAGTAATTCTATTAAAAAAATATCCCACAAAAATATTCTTGTTCTGTCTCCTTTTAAAATCCCATTCGTCATGCAGCGTTCCCAGCATCTTTGCTATTTACTCAGTCACGCTACTTACATTTATGTCTCAGGTCCTTGGTATTCTGTCCTGTTAAGTGGACATCGTGTACAGGATTTGGGGGGGGGGGTTTAAATACAGTGCAATAGCAGATGTGTCCTAGCAAAGTCCCTGACATATAAAGGGAGCTCAGCTTGGTGTGCTGTGTGGTTTATGTGGTTGGATGGACGGAGTGCAGGTCACCTGGAACTTCAGACCCTCCAGCAGAAGCCAGGAACCTCTGGGTTCTTTGCATTGTGGCCCAGCTCTTCCTTTCACCCAGTGCAGTTTCCTCCACTTCCAACCAGGTGCAGGGCTTCTGGAACTCCCCAGTAACCTTGCCTGAAAAATCTCTGCCTCTAAGTAGCCTTCCCTGGGAGGAGAACGCAGCTCCCTCCCTCCATGACCAGATAGACTTTTTTCCTGCGGACTTCAGGGTGAAGTTCAAATACATGAGCTTGCCTTCCAAGGCTGTTCCCAGTCTAACACGAAACTGCTTCTGTTATGTGCCTGAATGAATTTACCACAAGCAAAACCACTATTCTATGTAATTATTATGCTCCAGCAAACAACGCAACAGGAAGCGCAGAGTCATAATAAATTCATGCTTTAAAAATGTGATGTTGAGAATGGCTTTTCCAGATGACCGAATTTGAATCTCTTCACACAGAAATCATTTAAAGATTTTTTTTGATGGAAACGTGTCTAAATTATAGGACAAATCTCCCTTCCTCAATATGTAATTTTGTTAGGAATCAAACTATTTTTGATGACTCCATGTCTCAGTTTTTTTAGTAATTATGATATTTTACATTTTAAATATAAATTACAGGCAATAGTATTGATTCTAGGATAAAAACTGCAGCTTGTATTCTTAAGTACATTCATATACCGTATTTTTCTTGGCTTGGCTTAAATAACAGTAGGGTACAGCAGACAATAGGTTTGTGGAAAACGACCATTGTTCTACCCCAAAGAATTGTAAATAAAAAGATACAGTAGTTTCTCTGAAGCTCTGTTATATTGTCAATAAAATCATACTTAATTCATCAGAAAAAAAAAACAACTTTTTCTCTGGTATCCCCATTGAGAATCCCCTGCCTTAAGACTTTGGCCACAGGTCACTTCTCCCCAGGCCTTTTTCTGTCTCTTTGCTTTATTCTATACTTTTCTTCTACTGATGCCTGTTTATCTTTTATCTACCAGATGAATGTCTAAATGCAATATTGCTTTTGAAGTTCAGTTTCTTCTATTATTGTCCCAGAGTGTCTTGTGCTTGATTTTGGCCAACAAGCTTCATGTCCCATGGTGGACACCGACAGGGTCGTGACCGGAACATGAGTGATCCACCCATCCTGCCCCACTAGACCCATCTGCTGCCCGTGGAGTTTCTTCTTAGCTTGTACCCTCCTTCATTCCTAACCAGTCCTGCTGTCTCTGATCATGAGCTCTTCCTGGACTTTTAATTTTCCTTTCCATTTCTGTTTGACCTTCCGGGTTTCTTTACCTTAGATTTGGTAATTGTGATTCTTTCCTTAGATTTGTTCAACTGTTGGCAGCAACTATTTGGCTCCTATGAAATACTTTTTGGTGTCTTCCTACCTTCTCAGTGTCTATGGCTGCTCTTGCCCACTTTCTACCTTCCTTTTCTGTCTCTGTGGTGACATTTGGACTAAATCCCATTACCATTCTTTTTCAAGCTGGGAGCATGAAACATTTTGAATGTCTTAATTTCCATGGGATTGTGAAGTCCTCCAGTGGAAGGGCCGTGATGACTCTCTGACCTTCAGTTCCTAGCTTAGGGCCTGCAACGAGGAGGTGACAGCCTTGTTTATGGGGTGGATGATCGTCAGACTGTGCGGACTTTTCATCAGCTGTGCTAAAGTGAGAACCTATCACGAAGACATCTATGGCACATGCGGAAAGAATTGTTTGGAATCTGATATTCTAAGAGGTGCAAAGAAGCTTCATCACTAGGATTCATAAGACGTTTGGGACAATTGGTAGCAAAAGATTTTCAAGGAGAATCACTCATATACGGTCTGAGGACCATGACAAGGTAAGAATAAAATCTAGAGGAATTACATACCCAATGTGCCTCTCATCTTATGGGGATAGCAAGAAATGCGTGTAAAGTAGCTTAGAAAGCATTATGGTTTAGAAGCTGCTGTTGGTAGAACCTTGGAATCTACAGAAGGAGAGAGGATGGAGGCCGTGAGGAAGTGGGATCAGGACTGAATTCTGCTTCTTTGTCAACCTCACTACACCATGCTCCTCCAAGGCTCAAGCCGTGTCTTTCTTATGGTTGCACAGCCACCCAGCCCCTCCTTGCACACCACCAGCTAATCCCATCACAGCGCCTGGCACGGAGTAGAGTGGTCATAAACTCGGATGCTGGAAGGAAAGGCAGGTTTTGGGCATAGGAGATAGGTTGGGGAGAGTATGGTTAGATTTTACTGAATTATTATTATTTTTTTTGGCTTTGCCTCAGCTGAACTTTTTGGTTGCATAAAGAAAATTGTCTTTGTTTATTTCATCTGAGTGAGAAGTTACTGAAATGATGAACATAGGGTGCCACACAGAATCATTGAAAGGCTAGTGAGTCAAACCCAGAGAATGGACAGGAACCTTGGAGGACTTAGGCCTCTCTACTCGCATTGTGGGCCCTGGTCACCACTGGTGTTTGCCTCTGGAGTATCCATACTCTTATTGCCTTTGTGAATATTATCCTGGGTGACTCTCTGTATATTTCTATCAGCCTCTATGAATCAATGTTCCAGAAAGGTATGTCCTCTTATTAAGTAGGTCAGGCCTCAGTCACATGCAGATGTCATATTGCACTGAGGCAGCAGATAGGAAGAGCCACTGATTCCTCACTGGGAGAAGTTCCTGGCTCTCCTGGAGACTCACCCAAGGGTGGCTCCCTCCCTTGTACCTCAGCCCTGGATGCTGGCTGGTCAAAGAGAACAGTTATGGAGGGATGATGGGTTACAAGCTGAGGCTTTTGGAGAGCTGGTGTGAATGTTCTAACTCTACCAGCGGGTGATGGGCTGCACTCAACAGGAAAGACTTTGAGGTGGATAATTACTCTCCCACGTCTTCTCTAGGGCTCTGACAGTTGGCAATGCTTAATCACACTCAAGAAAATGATACATGAAACTTGTCTGGATCTTTCTCAGATATCAAAACCAAATCCAGTTTTCTCCCCTCTGCCTGCACATCTGTATTATGTATCAGACAACCACAGAGATAGCCTTGCAATAAGAGGAGGTTCTCCCAAGAGTGAAATACATGGGAAGCAAGGGACACAGCCAACACTGGGTGGCCAAGAGAGTTGAAATTGGTATTCATGAACTTCTTTCACCTTCTGAATCACTGGAGGAGTCAGTTTTGGGCGGGAACAGACATGGGCTCCTAGTTACATCAGTTAAATCAGGTGTGCATTATACCAAGGCTTAATATACCTTTTATATGGGATTAAATGGTTTTTCCTATTGATGTTTATGCATGTCTTCTTCAGGATGCAGATTCAGTTTGGTAGATTTTTGTGTCTCTAATGAAACATGTTCAAAGACCAGGAAATGGATTATGTCTCTGGGAACTTGGTGCAAAGATTCATCAATGAATGTATCATCAGCTTTGAATTTCCCTAATTTTATTATGAATCCTCGGAAGCACGGACTGCATTTTCGCCCATGCTGCTTTACATGATCAGATGGCTCATTCTGTGGCTCACATCTGTGTGGCGTCTTAGCATTTCTGTCTTACAGTGATCTATTGGTTCCTCACGATGAAGCTCTTTGACAGATGAAGAGTGCTCTTTTATTCTGCAAGCAAAGAAACAAAGACTTGCAGATATTAGATGATTTGTTAAGATCGCATAGTTGGTAAGCATCAGGCTAAGGTTGAAATATTGAATCTCTTAGCTTTAAACCCATAGCTTTCAAATTAATACTACAAAAAATCTGAATGAATGACCTTATAACAAAATGATGCCCCAGTTGAGACCTCTTGTATTAGTTAAAAGGACTTGCTGATATCTTTTTAAAAAAAGGATTTCTTTTTCTAAAAGTGCTTTTGATAGCTATAAAACGAGAAGCCTGATGTATTTTGAAAAAGAAGTGACTTAATAACTCTACTCCTCTCCTTTGATGAGTAATGGAATTGGTCAAGTCAGGGGATTTTGATACTCAGTCACAGGGATGTCACAGGCAAGAAAGTTCTTGGTTTTACTCTGACTTACTTTGGAGGAATCAGAGGTATGTTTGCAATCCTATGTGAAGGATGTGAAGTGTGTTTACATGGCCCCTAACCTACAAGCTCTACCTACACTAATACACTAGACTGTGCAGTTATTAATGATATATTAAAGAAATTTTGTTCATCTAGTTCACTTGAGATGCAATGAATAAATGAATAATCTCAATAAATTATACTGCTGCTTTTGAGAAAGCAAAAAAATGCTAATCCCTGGATGAATGTAAGCTTTCACCACTATGGAAGCTAATCGGTTCCTTTGACCAACTCAGACTGACATGCAACTTTAAGAAATATATGGTGGCTCAGTGCTTATGCTCTTGCCTGGCATGTGCAAAGTGTCTGAGCAACAAAAGCCATATGAAAAACTAAATAAAAAATTGATTTTGTCTTTCTCTCTCTCTCTCTCTCTCACTGTCCCTCTCTCTTTTTTTAAAAAATTATTTATACACTGTCTTATAACCAAGATAGATAGTGGACATTTTTTGTTATCTGTTGCAGAAACTTCTAAATGAATTCCTTAAAAATCATTATACAGAAAATATACCACACACTACCCTCCTGCCAGTCACCTGCTCTTGTCAGCATTTATAAATTAACTGGAAAAGTTTTTGCATCATTGCTAACTGCTTGTGTCCTCACATAAACTTGTTATTATGTGAAAGTTACACTCAGCTGAATAATATGAAAACAGAAAACTAAATTTCAAAGAAACACCTGTAAGCATTTTATACATTGGAAGTCCATAGTTTAAGTTTAGAAACACTTGAATCATCCCCAAAATATGAATGCCTACTTCATATTTTTTATTTTATTTTATTTTTGAACAACCATACAAGTTTTTAACAAAATAATATAAAATGTGTATAGATTCTGGATATTAGAATTACCTCCAGGAGTGCCCCCCCAATTACACCACCTACTTCATATTTTTAAAGAGAGAGGAACAATGAGAGAGAGAGAGAGAGAGAGAGAGAGAATCAATTTTATTTAGTTTTCTCATGACCTTCATTGCTCTGGCACTTCATTGTATCCGTGGTGCTGGGGTTTGAACCTGCATCCTCATGCATGCCAGGCAAGTGCCTTAACTGCTGAGCCACTGCTCCAGCCCCTACTTCATATATGTTTCTTTTTTAAAGAAAGAGGGGACAGTGATAGAGAGAGAGAGAGAGAGAGAGAAAAGCAATTTTTATTTAGTTTTTCATGGGACTTTCATTTATTCCTTGGACACTTTGTTGTGTATGTGGTGCTGGAGTTCGAACTTACGTATTCACACATGCCAGGCAATCACCGTAACCACTGAGCCACTGCTTCAACCCTACTTCATAGTTTTAAACTTTCATTTTCTTTCTAATAACCCCTAAAAATGGAAGCAGTTTTTACAGATAGGTAGATGCTATACAAATCCTAGTCCACCACTGGTAGAATACTCTAACTTTTGTTCATGAGCTTTTTCTGGCTCTCTAGGACCATACTTTGATTTAAAACTTCACGATTGACCTTTTTTTTAATTAAAGAGAGAGAATCAATTTTATTTAGTTTTTCACATGGCTTTTGTTGCTCTGACACTTTGTTGTGTATGCGGTGCTGGTGTTTGAGCCTGTGTCCTTGCACATGCCAGGCAAGCCACCACTCCAGCCCCACTGGTTATCTTTCAATAAAACAATCAAAACCCAGTGGATGAGTGAGATGCAAGTGCTCCTGGGAATGGTGTGGTTTTAGTTGTGTTGTTTCAGCGCTCAGCCTATTCTGGTTGTGTAGTTGTTTTCCAGCTGTTTTAAGAACAATCAATCATTCATTCATTTACAAAGTGTCTGTTGAGTCTATTGGTGATACTTGTTCAAATTTCATTTGCCAAGATACATTGTAAATTAATTGCACAAAATATGACTTGGATGCCAGAGGTTTCAGTTTACAAGTCTTGTGTCCATCGCAGGCACGCATCATGCTCTGCAACCAATCATGCCACTTCTTTCAATGTCTGTGAGTACCTGTCACTCTGAATCTGCTGTTTAATTCACACACATACAGCAAAGCACGTGACTGTGCTGTCTCCTGGTCTCTCAGTGATAATCATCAGTACATTCATGTAAGTGATCATGAAAATATAGGAAAACACACAGGTGCTCAATAGCACTGGAAATTAAGGGACGGATTCTTCAATCTAGATAGATGGTTTTGAGAAATGACCTGGAGCCTATTAGTGTCTAAGCATAAAATAATTCTATCAGCCACATAGGAATTACAAAAAAAAAGTTTCATCTAATTCAGTTATTCAACTCGGATGTGGATTTGCTCTCAGATTGGACAATTTCAGCCACCATGGCTTTAGAAGGAGTTGACTTTTTGGGACCGCTATGACCATGTGATCATTCCCTCTCTGCTGGACACTAAGGTAATCACTGCAGCCCGAGAGCCCTCTCCAACCTGTGCCACAACCCAACCCTGAGAGGGAAGCTTTATCAACCAGGTTTAGAGAGTTTAGGACAAAGCTTAAGTACACTGTGGGATATTTTTATTTTTTCATTTCTTTGTTCATGTAAAAATCTTCATAAACCTCTAAAAGACAAAAGTAGGAAAGCATTAGAAAAGTAAAGGTGCCATTTCATTTGTGATCAATGTTTTTATGAAAAATGCTATATATGCAGTTGAAACAATAGTATAATAAACACCCATTGCTCTTTATCTAGATTCAGTAATTGTGCCCTGTTTAGTCTCTCTCTCTCTCTCTTATTCTGTAAAATGTTCTGTACTATTTGACAGTATATTGTAGACATTACGACATTTCATTGCTAACCCCTTCAGCAGGTGTGTCCTAAAGATAAGAACAATCTCTTGTATAATCACAGTAATATGAATCACAGAAAGTTAACAGTGACTTTATAGAACTATCTAATATGCAAGCAAGATTTAAATCTCCCCAACTATTAAAATTATTTTATGGAGTTTAGAAAAGTAGAAATGAAATCCCATCTCAGACCACACGGTGTCTTTTATTTTTCTTAGACCCTTTCAGTGTGGAGTCGTCACATCCTACACACCCTCCGCTCTCTTTTTGCCCTCTTGATGTTTGACATTTTGGCAACTTTAAGCCAGTTATTTTATTTTATTTTTTTTTAAAGAGAGAGGGAGATAGAGAGAGAAAGAAGGAAAGAGAGAGAGACTCAATTTCATTTATTTTGTTCATCTGCCCTTTGTTTCTCCAACACTTAGTTGTGTATGTGGTGCTGGGATTTGAATTCAGGTCCTTGTGCATGCCAGGTAAGTGCTCTAGCCACTGAGCCACTGCTCCAGCCCCTTAAGCCAATTATTTTAACAAATGTTCCACATTCTGACTTTCTCTGAGCATTTTCACTTGGTGTCATTGAGCTTATTCTTCAATCCCTTTTATTTTCTATTAATTGAAAACTGTGTCAAAAAGTCTTAATTAGATTCAGGTCAAGTATTTTTTGGCAAGAATACATCACACATGACACCCATTTTTTATTACATTATCCCAGAGGCACAAAATGTCCTATTATTAGTGATGCTAATTTTGATAAACTAGTTTGGTGGTTCAACATCAGATGGATCAATTTTAAAGTTTAAAATATGATACCAAGAGTTCCCACATACCCTTCATCTGTATTCTCCGAGTGAATTGGTATTTTGAAATGTTAGTCTTATTATTTCATTTCTCCTCTTTATCACAGTCTCTCTATATATAGATTTATATTTACATATGTAACATATATGTATATATGTATACCCACCTAAATGTGCAATTTTTAATTTTTTTAGACATTTGAGATAAGTTACAGATACAATGCCCCTTCATCCCTGTGTACCTCAGTGTATCTTTCCTAAATGCAAGGATATTCTTTGATATCACACTATAATTTTGCAATCAGAAAATTAACATCAATACAGTCCCATTATCTAATCTGCAAGCCATATAATTTCAGTAACTGTTCTGTTAATATCCATTAGAGCAAAAGGATGTGTTTTTCTGGTCTGGGATCCAATCTTGAGTCACACACTGGATTTAGTTGTCATGTCTCTTTAGACTCCTTTAATCCAAAGGAGTTCTACAATATTTATTTATTTTTTTTAGCCTTACATTTGTGAAGGGCTTCATCAGCTGTTATGTTGAATGCCCCAGCTGTTCCTTTATGATCAGATACAGGTTATACATTTTTTATAGCAGTGCTCCTGAAGAAGCTTTTATACCATTCTCAGTGGCTCACATTAGGAGGCAGATAATACCTACTTTTTCCTGGCACTGGAGGTGCTATCTTTGATGTCTTGGTTAAGGTGGGTTCCCATGCTTTCTCTAGTATAAAGTTACCCTTCTCTTTTTAATTAATCAGTTTCTTATGGGAAAATACTTTGAGACCTACAAATGTCCTCTTACAAGCTGTCATCCGCTAGCTGTGACATCTATCGATGATTTTTGCATACAAAATTATTACTAAGGTGACTGATAAGTTATGAATTTTCTATTCTGTTTTTCCTTCTAAGATTTTATTTTTATTTTTCACTTTGTATAAAAGAACTTTTCTGTGTTTACTGTAATGTGAAATTACCCCAAATGTTATTTTAATAAGAAATAAACTTTTGGAGTAATTTTAATACATTGGCCTACTATGGTAAGATCATGGAAGGCTGTCATTTTTGTTTCATTCCCTGAAGGATTTCCAAGGGGTCAAAATCTATAGAAGGGGCTCATTAAATATTTAAAAATATATTTTGTAGTTAAGGAAGTAGAGGTTTAAGGAGATGAAATAAGTAGAAGATGGTAGAGCTGAGACGAAGCGAACAGTCACTCCCTCATCACACCACGTTACTACAGCAAATGGCTCATCCTTTTCACAAGTTCCAAGAGTTTGAAGAAGACATTACTACATTGCATTTTCCTTTAAGTGGTATTTTGAAGCTCATAGACTATGCCAGGAATAAAAGCTCATGACACAGAATGAGTGGTAGAGCTGTATGACCAACTCTATTCAGTTGTGTCAATAAAAAATGAAAGCAAGATTGTCATCCATAATCCATGGGTTTATCCCTATTGTACCTCATGATGCTATAAGAAGCTACTAGACAAGAGGCTTCTGCGTGGTAAGATACTTTTATACCTAATATAGGCATTTTGAAGTGGGTGACGTGGCTCCTAGACACTAGGCATGACTTATTATCGAAACAAGCTCAGGAGAACAACGCATTCTTGATCTTTCTCAGTGTTGTTGATACCTGACTGTGACTTGAGACAAAAGAAACAAAATCTGAAGAAACTGGGAGAATCCACTGGCCAAGTCTACAGCAATTACCAGAGTGCTCTGAATTGAGATGGTTTCATCTTGAACAACGTGACCCCAGAGGGAAGTCCTCCTTACATGCACGTCAGACTGTGCTAGGAAGGAAGCAATTCGCCAACCTATCTTCCTCATGGGAGGACCAGGCTGGAAAACTACAGCAGGAAACCTAGAAGTTGATTAATAACAGGTGGCAGGTGGATGTGACAACCTCTCTGCTCTCTTGGGCACTCTTAGTTCTCTATCACTATTTGTCTTAACAGGATCAAACATTACATTTGGGACATAAAAAAAATCTTTAAATTCATAAACTTTAAGTCAAAGTCACAATAAATACTTTAGTAGTGGCATCATGAAAAAATTGGTTACATTTATATGCTTTTTTCTACCACTTGCCATAAAGCAATGATTGGCCAAATCTAATCCATCTTTTTTGCTATTTAAAAGTAAAAACATGAAAAATCAAATCATGGAATTCATTGTGAACAAATTAATTTTCCAGATCACTGAAGTTTGTCTTTAAATGCCATAACATTTATGATAATAAACATTTTTGATGGAAAAGGTTTTCTGAAGTATGTCATATTGTATTGTTCAAGGGATACACAAAAAATTTAGGCTTGCAATATTAGGACAAATAAATTTATCAGTCTTTTTTTAACAAAAGCAAATCCAATTTTTGCTCTTTCAGATTTATGAATTGAGGTATGTGCTGTAAACTTATGTGGGCTTCAACATCTAGCTGTAGTTATCTTTCTTTTGTTTAGAGAGAGTGGGATAGTGATAGAGAGAGAGAGAGAGAGAAAGACAGAATCAGCTTTATTTAGTTTTCATGTGGCCTTCGTTGCTGAGACTCTGTTGTGTACGTGGTGCTGGGGTTCGAACTCTCGTACTTGTGCATGCCAGGCAAGCGCTGTAAGCCAAGCCACTGCTCCAGCCTTGTAGCTATCTTTCTTTTTCTTTTTTTCTTATTCACAAGTGTTTATACTTTTTTTTATTAGATGGATATAGAGATACAATTGAGGGGGAAACATTATCAAACATTCAAGAACCATTGTATATATACTTAGTTATCCAGGGCTAATGCCATATCATGGATGCCCAGCTTGGGTTCCCCTTGTTTCTGTTTCCCCCAGAAGAACTCCTGAGTTAAATGGACATCTTGGGGAGGACAGAGATCTTCTTCTGAGATGGTTTCCCCATATTCCCACTCTTCAGTCTCGTAGGAGTTCTTCCTGCACCCTCCCCCACCCCCCTCCCTACACCTCCAAGTATCCTAGGGAGCCATCTCCCTGTTGCGCTGAGAATCGTACAATTTGAAGTTACTGTTAGCTTAGCCATCTAACATACTGCTTCCCCATGTATTCTAGCTTCCACAGATGAGAGATGAAAGTTCTCTTGCTGTTGAAGGCTTTTGTGACACAGCCTGGAACCATGTGAAAGAGACGCATCTAGCAGAGGATTTGCATTAGTAGAACTTTTTAGTTGCAAACAAGAGAGGAAAAAAGGCTCATCAAGCTGGTTGAAGCTAAAAGGGAATCTATTTATGCACACAGTTGAGAAGGCCAGCAGTAAATATGACTTCAGACAGGACTGAACACAGAGGCTTTCGATGATACCGATGATGTTACCAGAGCCCAGTCTTTACCATTCCCTCCTGTCTGCCTTCCTCTGGGTCGATTTCACACTCAGTCTCTCCCTCGCTTTGGGAAAATGATTGCATGTAGCTCCCAAACTGCATTTACCAATTTCTAATCTTAACGAATGAATCTCCTCTCTACAAACAGTTTGAAGAAAAAGTTATGGGGCAGATTTTCATTGGCTCATATTTGGTCACAACATATTTTGTTACCAGTCCCTGTGCTGGGTCCTATAATTCACCATTTGGATATGGCCTGTCCTGAAAACGGTCTTCGATTCAGCTTTCTCCAAAACACAGTGTAAGAGAATGGGGGAGGAGCTGTTCCTCTCAAATGAAACCAACATCCCCAAAGCAAGAGGAGTAGATGAGGGGTTGCCAAGGAACTTTACATGTCTACGTCAGGTGGAGTCCCAAAGAAAACACACATGGGCCTGCCTGGTATGACACCTCACAGTCTACATCATACTAAGTCACCTTCAAGACCTGCTGCGTGGGAAGGAGGAGGGGTTGCAGTCCCATTTTACAGGTGGATGGCTTGTCTGGGGGCACACAGAGGTCCCACCCTGCCTGCAGCAGTCCAGCAGTCCAAACCACGTCAACATCCCCTTTGCCCAGATCCGCCTTGCCTGAGACAAGACCATGCCATTCAGAGGAAAGCTCTGCTTTGCTTCCACTTTGGTAACAAGACATTGGCAATCTTTGGTCTCCTCATTGATCTTGAACTTCTGGTTTCAGTTTTTGGAATGACCACAGAACTTCATAGAGGAGTTTTTACCGGAATATGAAAAATGGAAGATATTCTCATTCATGTTCAGTTTTATCGTTCCTGCAAGGATTAAGAGGAGAAAAACCAGTTTTTGGTAAATTAAGGAAATGTGATGAATACCTTTAAAACTGGAGCAGAAGGTATCGTTAGAAATTATTTAGCTCTTGTACTCGCATTCTGCAGATGAGGAGACCGAGGACCACACAGGGGAAAGAGGTGACCCAGTTCCACAGACCTAGTTAGAAGTAGAGTGGAAATAGACTGTCTTGACTCCTAGCTGGTCTGCTCTCTCCCTCTACCACACTGCCTTTCTTATCAGATGAATCAAATGTTGAAAAAAATTAAGAGTCTATTTATAGGGCTACATTTTTTTATTCTTTCTGCAATTGTATCCATGCCCAGCAAAAATAAAAGCAAAACAAAAACAAAATAAATAAAAAGAATGTAAAATATTTTGATTGCTAAATTTAGCTACTTGTTGCTCATCCCATAACCACATTGTAACTCTGCAGCATCCAGCAGCAATTGCTAGACAGCTACCTCCCCCCACCCCGACTTTCTAGCTATTTATCTCTCATCTTAGGAGAGTCAGATTTAGCAGAACAAAACACAGAATTCTCAGGTAGGTCAACAATGAATTCTTTTTTTAGCATAAGTATGTCCTCAGCAATATTTGGGAAATACTTACACTAAAAATATTTTGTTGTTTATCTGAAATTCAGATGGAACTTGATGTCTGATATTTTATCTGGCTACCTTTTGGGAACCTGCTAGGAGAACTTGCCTTTGTTGAGAGAAGGGAACAGTTAATAAATGTCAGTTAAGGATTAACTTGAATCTCAGACAAAGAAAAGATGGACTGACTCAGGAAGACTTTCCCCTGGTCTCTCTCAGGCTTAAAGCTTTGAGGAAGAATTTAAATTGCTAGAGGACCAGAAGAAGGGTGAAGTCACGGTTTGCAAAAGGTGGGGTAGGGCATCCTGAGGTGGCTTCAACTGACTCAGGGAATGAGCATGCACTCAGGCTGCAGGGTGGCAGGGCAGGGACAAGGCTTACCTCGCTCTGCTGCTTGGATCTTTGGGTACTCGCTGTCTCTGGAGGATTGGTAAATTCTTCCGCCATCTGCTCACCCACAGCTCCCTTATCTTCTTTGAAAATGAAAGCCAACCCACTTATGTGGTTCTGCAATATATTACTTGATTTTAACACTGTTCTGGTTAAGAAAATCCCTCAGAATTAGGGACTCAGAAAAAACGAGGAAGAAATTAATTGAAAAAGCCGACATAAAGCAATACTATCTATGTGACAGATGGCTGTGCCTACTGCTTTAAAGTTCCAATGCCCCTTCTTTTCTTTTCTTCCTTCTTCCATCCCTTCTCCTCCCTTCCTCTCCTTTCTCCACTTTCTTTCCCCTCCTCTCCCACTGACAACCATTTAAATTTTTTTTTGATGAATCCTTTCATTTTATGTGTTCTTACAAAATGCCCATTGTATTATTGTATGGTCGTATTTTAAATTTACATAAATACCATTGTTTATATGCCTTATTCTCTTTTAATTAGCCTAGCAATTAAAAATATTTTAAGATGCATTTATGCTGTTATGCTTACATTGGTTAGGCAATTGCTTACTTACCTCTAATTGCTTGATTTTTCCCTTTACCCATAAGATACTTCTTGAAGGCCAGATCTATCTTATTTATGTTTGAATCTCCAAAGCCAAGTTTAGAGGTTGGAACTTAAAAAGTTGAGTTAGCCTAACCCAGAGAGTCAAGGGTACAATGTCTTCAATCATATGTGGAGGCTGGAGCTGGACCCTGGCCTGTGTGAAAGGTGGTCAACCCTCATATATGAAGCCCAGCAAAGGCATAGTAACACATAATCCAGGGAATCATAGGCATGTATCGGAAGGAGCAGGAGGGAGCAGGGGGACAGAGGTAAAGGTGGGAGAATAGGGTGGGCTCTAGGAGGTCAATCTAATTTTAAGAATATATACATATCATATTGTTTCATTGCATGCATTTTTGATTGTACAATAACTAAATTTCTTAATAAAAAACAATTAAAAACTGCTTAATAGTTTGTGTTGAAGATTGAAATAAGATGTGACTAGTAGTCTTCAATGAATGTTGATTGGAGAAGAATGAAACGATAATGAAAGAAGCATTCTTTTATTATAGATATTAAGGATTTGCCTGGGAAGATTCTATATTGTCAGACCCCTTGATGGTCATTAGTTTCTTTTTTATCAGTTCATTATAGATATACCTAACATGAGGATTCATTTTGACATAATTATACAAGCATGGAATATAATTTGCTCTATGCAGTCCCCAGTCCTTCCCTTTCATTCTCCTCCTCCAGCCCCCTTTCCCTTTCTTCTACTTTACTGGAGTTCATTCTCGTTTGTAGTTTCTTTTTCAAATTAGTGCATAGTGGATATACATAATGTTATAGGGGCACAGCTGCATCAAAGTTTATAGCAGCACAATTCTTAATAGCCAAGCTATGGAAACATCCTTGGTGTCCATCAGCAGATAAAGCAAATGTGGCATATCTGCACAGCGGAGTTCCCTTCAACTAGAAAGAAGAAAGACACTGTGGCATTTGCGGTAAATGGATGGAACTGGAAGGCATCATGCTAAGTGAACTAAGCCGGACTCAGAAAGTCAAAGGTCGAATGTTTTCTCTCATTAGGTTTTTGAACTTTAGCTTAATACTAGAGCCCCATAGTCACAACTGTGATTACCTTGGGACTTCTGAGGATAGTTAAAAAGGTTTTAACACAATCCTCCTTAAAGTACAGGTTTAGGGATACAAAAAGTGATACCCAGTGCATAAACTCTGCCTTACCTCGCACCTGGGGTAGGATTAACCTTTAGAGGAAAGCCCTGCTCGATAGCATTTCTCAAGTCCTAGCTGTGCTTGTGAAATCCAAGTCCTTGTTTTGAATCAAATCAACTTCAGGAAAGTCCACCTTTGCTTCCTCCAAGCAGAGGACATGAATATGAGAAGGGCCCTGGCAGAGACAGCATGGTGAACGGAGACCTGATTGAAAAGCATTTTGTTTGTGTTTTGGAATCCAAAGGGAGAAATAAAAGCACTGTTGGTGAAGCTGTTGGGATCTTTGGTGTTCACTTGCTGCTTTTGAAGGGAGCACAGACTCACATCTGGGTAGGAGCTGGGTGGAGTGTTTCCCAGCATTGGCATGTTATCATGTGAGCAATGAACTGTGGAGGAAAAACCAAACCATGATGCTCATGGGAACCCTGGCATGGTGGGGCTTCTTAGAAACAGTGCCTGGGATCTGGGCACTCTACCATTGACTCCGGTGGCATCCCAGGGAGAGAAGAGGGTGCTCAGAGGACACTAGCTTGAGCCCTGAGATTCAGCGGATGTCTCGGGCGATAGAGATGGTCATATAGCAACCAGTATAAAGGGGCATTAGAGCAAATTAATATAAGACTATTATTTTAAATCCTTAATTTTACAATATTATATAGTCATGGTGACTGTGGGTTTTGAAGCCAAACCACACTGGTTTGCAGATCAGTTCTGCCATTTATCAGATGAAGGAACTTGGCCAACGGACAGGACCTGTAGGAGCCTCAGTTTCATCTTCTCTTGAGTGATCCAAACAACAGAATTATTTACAGTAAATTTTCTCAGGGTTTTAACTTGATTAAAGTCCACTATGAATCTCCAAGAGACTGTTAGATTGATGGAGGACTTTCTGAATACATTTTACCATGGTGTCTTCCCCCCTGACCTTCAGAGATCTTGTGGGACTTTCTGAGACATGCTGATATATGAAGATATTCTGGACAATTTAAGTCATGACTGAACTGTAATTCTTGATTGATAGGTTGACTGAGAGCTTACTATAGCTTAAACACTTTCTGGATGTTTTAAATGTATTATGTTTATTTTTATACCTTAACACTCTATGATTTCATTATTTCTATCCCTACTTTGAAAATGAGAATCCTGAAGCATAGAGTTTAGTAACTTGCTTAAGATCTTATAGGACTCTTCAGTTGTCTAGTCTGCTAAGTAATACAAACCTCAGACCGTGAGTTTTTTAAAACTTTATTGACTGTATTTTTCAATCCTGCAATATATTTTTCAGTTCCCTTCAGTCATTGTAGTTTCTATTCTTCTTTTATTTCTAATAACTTAAATCATTTATTTTGCAATATCTGAGTTTGCCTTACAGTCTCTGGTTCTTGGCGTGTATTTGCTACATCTATTATCCATCATGGTGGCTCTTTTCCCTTATGTAATTTTAAAATTTCTTGGTATGATCTTATCTCCAAGATACGTTGTTGTTGGTATTTGCTGTTGTTTATCTCTGGGGCTATAGGTTTACCAAGTTCAACAAATAAAATACAGGTTCAGTTTACTGAGTTAAATGTGATTTCAGGAAAACAACAGATAATGTTATAGTAAGTCTTCAAATTACAACTTAAAAAATGTCATTGAACTGAAATTCAAATTTAACTGGGCAAATCAAATTTTTTCTGGAAATCCCATCTTGGGTGGTCTTAAGTAGCCTGGTTTGTGAAGTCTCTCTATGGAGTCTGGTAAAGTCCATTTGAATTTACAAGGGTCAGAATGGTCTTGGCATATTCCCTTGCTTGAAATTTCTACAAAATGTTGATTGTATATATTAAGATATCACATTGTGTAAATAAACTTCCAGGTTTGCCTGGGAGATTTTGGGTGATAACAGAGAAATTTGGAGCAAACGGTGATGAGTGGTCATCCTAGACTCATGTGATATGGACTCCGAATCTTAAGGTACAGAATTTCCTTTCTTCCCCAACCCTCCTCTTTTTTCCTTTCCTTCCTTCCTTCTTCCTTCCTTCCTTCCTTCCTTCCTTCCTTCCTTCCTTCCTTCCTTCCTTCCTTCCTTCTTTCTTTCTCCTTCTTTTTGACTCCTGGGCATATAACAAATTCCCTTGGTAAATCTGAGAATTATTGCTTAGGTCTCTCTCCCGCTGGCCCCTTTACGAAAAGGGAAAACTTTTGATGGCCCACAGTTAATGCAAATGCCTCTCCACCTGACCACGCCTTCTATCCCAGTGTGGATGTGAATTCCCACCTCTGGTCCTCACAGCTGTTTCTGGGTTTGCACTCTTGGGCTGTTACTGGACATCAGTAAAACTGAAATGAAGCTGAAACTCCTACGTTGGTGACGGGGGAGCAAGTAGGTATGGCTTTTGAGTTGTATATTGATAAGAATTATCAAGAGTCTCAAAAAATGCTTACATGCTTTAGTGGAGGAATCGATCTTAAGGAAATAATCTAAAATGTAGGAAAAGTTTCAAACTCAAATACATTTTTCATAATACTAGTTATGATGAACAACAATTAGAAGAAACTTAGAAAACAGAGAATAGTGTATTATAATTTAACTTTCATACCTTGGAATCTTGTATAAAATTTTGTTTACAAATAATTTTTACTGAGATGGAAAATTGCATTTCCTGTTTCTACTGGGAATTTTATGTGCTGCAAATAATGTTGAATATATTAATTTGTTCTTCATCATTTACAAATTAGATGTTATTTTCATCCTCATTTTATAGACGATAAAACAGACTTAGTTTTCAGGAGATTCCCAAAGGGCCTGACTTCAAAGCTTATTTCTTCAAACCACCAAGCTAAGACTTCACAATTGCATTTAAATGTTTAGATATTAAAAGTAAGTTAAATAAATATAAATGGTCATTGCCTCCAGGTAATAAAACTGTGGAAGCTCTGTTTTCTTCTTTATTCTTTTCTATAGTTTTGACATTTCCTTCAGTAAGATACTATTCTTAAAATCAGAAAATACATTTTTCAGTTTTAAAAAGTATGTTGGTATTATTCTTTTATTTTCTAAAGAATAGTTGTAAAAAAATCTTTCCAACTAAAATAATTCCAAGGAAATCTTTTTAATGAATTAGTTACAACTAATTAGAATGGTTTTCATTTTCCATTTATTTAGCATAAGTTGGAAAAAAAGAGGCAATATTTGAAAATAAAATTCCCACTTATGTAATTTTGAGGATTTATTTTTTTAAAGGTTTATGCTTATTGGGATAATATTTCCACATATTAAGATTCATCTTTTTACTGTAGAGTTCTATTACTGTTGACCAAATGTATAGCTATATAGCAACCACAAGAGAAAAGATGTAGTAAAGTTTAATCATCCCCCAAAATTCTCTTGTGTGCCTGGTTACCACTGATTTGGTTTGTGTCCCTATATTTTTTTCTTTTCTAAAGTGTCAAATAAATGGAATCACAGAATTACTGGCTTTTGAGTCTCATTTCCTTTACTTAACATAATGAATATGAAATTCATCCATTTTATTGCCTAGACCAGTACTTTTTTTTTTTTTCTGAGAAGCGTTTCATTTTATGAATGTGTTTATTCAGTCATGAGTTTAAGGACATTGGGTTGTTTATAATTCCTGAATGATTGTAAATAAATCTACTACAAACATTTATTTTCAGGTTTTTGTGGGAACATTATTTTCATTGATGAATACTAAAGAATGGGATTAATGAATTGTGTGACATGTTTAATTTTATAAGAAATTGCCAAATGGTTATCCAGAGTGGTGGCTTGCAAAATTTGCATTCCCAGAAGTAATGTGTGAGGGTTCTGATTATTTCAAATTCACACCAGAGCCTGGTATTACCAAAGCGTTTTGTTTTTCTTTCCTTTTTGGGGATGCTATTCTAAGAGCTATGTAGTGGCCCCTCACGGTGGTTTTACCTTTCATTTTGCAGATGAATAATGAGGTTCAATGTCTTTTTGTAGTTTTGCCATTTCTATTTCTGCTTTGATGAAGGGTCTTCACATTTTTGCCTGTTTTTATAAATTCCATTGCTTGTTTCGTATTATTGTATTTTGAAAGATGGTCATATATTCTAAACAGTAGTGTTTTATCAGATACATAGTTCATAAATATTTTCATTCAGTATATGGATTTTCTTCATTTTCCAAGTGGTATAATTTGAAGAACCTAGTTTTTGACTTTGATGGAGACTGATTAGTACTTTTGTGGATAGTTCTGTTATTGTATGTAAGCTATCTTTGCCTAATAGAGGATCTCAATGATGTTGTCCTGTTTTCTTCTAGGAGTTTTATAGTTTTAGGTTCTACTTTTGGATCTATGGTGCATTTTGAGTTTTTTCCTAGGTGTCACATGGTAGGATTCTGGTTCACTTTTTGCCTGTGGGCACCTATCTTTTCCAATACTACTTACTGAAAATATTATTTGTGGATAAAGTACTTTCATGTTTGTTAAAATCTATTTTTAGACTCTATTTGGTTTTGCTCATGTATGTGTCTCTGCTTTGCTCGCTGCCACATGGTCCTTGTCACTGTAATGTCATCGTCATTCTTCAAATCCTATAACATGAATCCTACAACATTTGTCAAAAGCATTTTGGCTATTTTAGGTCTTTTGTCTCTCCACATAAATTTTAGAATAGATTGGCTTGTTAATTTGATTATGTTGAATCTAAAGATCAATTTAAGTGGGACTGTTAGACTTTTAATATATGAAGTATATCTTCACTTAGTTCTTCTTTGACTTTTTAATCCTGAGTTTTGTTTTTTTCAACATTCAAATCTTATGCATATTTTGTTAGATTTATATTTAGGTTTTTCATGTTTCTGATGATACTTTACATGCTATTAATTTAATTTTAATTGTGCATTGCTAATATATAGAAATAGAATTTGTGTTCTATTATTCCTTGTATCCTCAGCCTTGCTGATTGAACTCATCTGTTCTAGTTGCTTTTAAAAATATCCTTACTTTCTACACAATCGTATTGTCTGTGAAGATAGTTTTCTTTCTATTAGTTGTATAATTTTTGTTTATTTTTCTTTCATTATTGCACTGGCTAGGAATTCCAATATATGAAGCTGCATAGGAATGCATAAAAAATGGACTTAAATTAGATTTTGTGTAATTACAGCAGTTTAAAGAAAATGAGATTAGAGGAAAATTCATGTGTGTCATATGTGTGTGCATTTGGATGACCAAATCATTCTGATTTGCTCAGGATGTTCCCAATTTTAGCAATAGAAATGATGTACTCTGAGTACCCTCTCTGTCCTAGGCAAAGCTATGTAACTGGTCACCCTTATGGTAGTGTGTGTATTTTCAGTTGTTTGTGTGTGGGGGGTGGGGTAGAGCAGGGCTGAAGATAAAGCACAGGAATTAAAATGGGTCAAAATGGGTTAAGTAAAGTACATTTTTCTTATACCTACAATTAAATTACATTGCCACTTGTTATTTATTAACACTTTCATTTATTAAGAAATATATATGTAAGAAGAAGAGACTTTGTCATTTAGTTTTGATGATAATGAGTAATTACAATTAAATAGAAATGAGTATTGTCCATGAGTTTGTCTTCTAAAATGGGTACCATGAGAATAAATAAGCAAGATCTGCTTATTTATATAAATAAGCAAGATCTGCTTTTTCCAATTGAGTACTAATGCTTTTTACTTATATGTTTTCTGAGTAAGTAGTCACAAGAGGAAAATTCATAGCTACATACATACATAGCTTATGTCAAAAAGATAAAGAAGAAAAATAATCTTTTAAATATTTCCAATTTAGAAGTTGTGCAAATCTATCTTATGTGCCTGTGAATAAAATTCATAATTAATTGTTCTAACATCTCCTCTTATACCGAGTCAAATAAAAACTTTTAAAAGAATGAGTTTTGGCACAATCTTCCATGGTAACCCTTAAGATACTCATGAAAACCAAACTCAAAGTATCATCTGAGTCATTTGGGGTTTGAATATGATTTGTGGAGTGTAGCTAAAATAAATCTGAAATGTAAAAGCGCTTAGTTTTGGTGGCTACAAATATTATCATAGTAATTCCTCTTTTTGTTTTTCTTGTCTTTGCATGAATCATGGGCACTCATGCAAGTATCCAAGGATGGCAGACACAAATGGGGCCGGATAAGAGTAGTTTATTCCACTCAGTTTTTCTGGGTCTGAACGCCAAACTCTGAAGAATTTTCTAATATCTCTACCAGATCACCAAACTTCTTTTTCTTCTTCACCCATGTATTCCCCCTGCCCCTTTCTCTTTCCATCCATGGGATCAAGTCCACAGTGTCTGTTCCTCCGGTGCTCAGTTTACTGTTATGCCAACACTAAACCTGGCAGTCCTGTTGTGATTATTATTTTTCAACAACACAGATACATCTCAAGTGGCATTCACAGTTGTGGTTGACGTGGAGAAATGAAATGGGGAGTTGTCCAGATATTCCTGTTTTTTGGCAATTTTAAGCTTTGTATTTTAGCTGCTGGGATTCAGTGAGAACTTGCAAGGAGTCTTCAAAGCACATCTTCTCAGAACTTGCAAAGCTTTAAAGAACTCTTTATCCTTCCCTCAATCTGTGCCTCCTTTTCTTCCCTCCTACTTAATCTAAAGTACACAGAGAAAGCCAAATAGCCTGTTTAAGAACACTAAGCTATATTAGCATCATTTTTGAAGTGTGACTTCCTTCTTCCTCTTGACTTTTTCTCTGTTATTCTCAGTCTCAGTTAATGATACAAACTATAAAATCACCTTCAATTTTCTCAGTCCATCTTCTGTCCATCTAACAAATGACCATTTTCTATCTGTCCAGCTTTGACTCCATTCCCTAAGCGAGACCTCTCCTCTCAGCCCACTTGCTTCCACCGTAGTTCAGGACGTATCTTCTCTCTCAGACCAGAACAATTCCCCCTGAATCCATCTCCTGGTGCTTTCATTTCTTAGGACTGCCTAAACAAACTGCTATAACCGAGGTGATTTCAAGCAATAGGATTTCTCTTCCTTCACAGTTTAGGAGGCCAGAGTTCTAAAAGTTCTTAATAACATTTCAAGCTCCCACTTGAAAATTCAAGATGCCTTTATGAATTCATTAATTTAATAAATATTTATTAAACACATACTGTAAGTCTATCGCTGTCCTGGGGCCAGAGACTAGAAAAGTGAACAATGACACTGAGAGGCAGTGCGCTCTTATTATTCAGAACTTCCTGTCTAATAGACGAGGGAACACTTGATCAAGAGAGTGGACATGAAGTGTTGTACGTATACACCAACTGTCATCAGGATCTGGGGCTGGAGGCTGGAGCGGTGGCTCAGCATTTAAGGTGCCTCTGTGGCATGCTCGAGGACGAGGGTTCAAACCCCACCCTACAGCAGGTATGCAACGAAGTTTCGGAGCAATGAAAACCACATGAAAAACTAAATAAAAGTGATTCTTCTTTCCCTCTCTTTCTCACTGTCCCTCTCTCTTAAAAAAAATCTGGGACTGAAGATGTGTGTGGAGATTCTCTTCTCTACCTTGGAGAAGGTGGCAACCTAGGTTACTCTTCCTTCTTATGGTTTTAGATGGGTGCTCCTGATCA
Organism: Aplodontia rufa; assembly: GCA_004027875.1. NCBI lineage: Eukaryota > Metazoa > Chordata > Mammalia > Rodentia > Aplodontiidae > Aplodontia > Aplodontia rufa. The sequence continues at coordinate 62,156 of PVKS010006074.1, forward strand.
GCAAATGGCTTTCTGCTGGGAAACATGATGGAAAGAGCCCTACCCTCCTACCTTGGACTCCAGGGCTCTCATCAATGACTTCCAAGGTTGCCATATTTACCTGCTTTAAGCTGGAAGAAGGGAGGAAGGGCACAGAGGATTGATTACATGGGGGCTCTTGCTGGGTCAGCTCTGGAAGTGGCATTATCATTTCCATCCACATTGCTCAGTCTAGAATCCCGTCTCATGGTCACACTTAACTGCAGGAAAGGTGGAAGTGACAATCTCACTGTGTGCCCAGCACAAAGAGGGAATGGGGAAGGTCAACAGCCAGCCAGTCTCACTTGCAGCACACGAAGAATTTAGCATGGTCCGTGGCGTGCTATGAGAGTAGGTAATGTCTAGAATCCCCAGCCCCTTGCCGACTAGGTCATCAGCTGCAGCAGAAACACCTACATGGAACAGAAAAAGTGAGGTTTACTCAAAAGCAAGCATGATCTTGGAGGGGAAAATTAACTTTGTGTGCTGGTTCTGGGCAAGTTCAGTTTTAAAGTTAGAGCAAGAATAGTTATTTTCGTTTTCATGGAAGTCTTATATGCGTAACTCATTTTAATAATATCTATTGGGCACTGCTCCTTTCACATTTCATAGACACCTAAGCTCAGAATGCCAAAGACTGAAGTCGCTGCGCTTACCTTCTATTCTTCCCATACATAGGATTTTTCATTTTATTGATCAAAATAAGGTTAAGAAAAAACTCAGCTATAGATTTTTAGACATGCTTCGTGGAACTATAGCATGTATAGGGAAAAGGACTGTGGCCTGAGTTCCAGGCATCATTACCAGGTTTCAGCTCCTCCAGGTACTCTCCTCACTTTTAAGAGCACAGATGAGACTGGCCTCTTTTTATACTTCACATGGCTGTCCTCTTTTGTGTCTGAGTCCCTTCTTGCCACTTTAATCTTGTGAGATTTATCCATATTAACTTGTATAATTACAGATCATATTTTCATTGTGTGAATGTATCCTAATTCATTTATTCATTTCATTACTGATAGAAATTGAGTAACTCTGCTATAAATACCCTAATGTGTGTGTGTGTGTGTGTGTATACATAATATATATATATATTATGTATATATATCTTTTGGTGAACACACACGCACATTGTTTTGGGGGGAATATATGTAGTAGTGAAATGCTGATGATAAATAACTAATCATATTTAAAATTTTTTAATTTAAAAAAATTTGAAGTTACAAATGATTTTACGTATTCTTTTTCTTTATTTGCATCCTCTGAGTTCCCCAAACCTACTGCCCTTGATTGGAGCAAGACTAAAGAGGGCCTGCCCATCCATTCTCTTGCAGTTCTCCATCTGCTTATGAATAGGAGAACCTAGTTTTCTTCCAGTCTCTTTGGTCTGGAATGATAGGCTTCCAGATCAGCCTAGAGAGAAGTGTCTTCCCACCAGTAAGAAAAGTCCCTGATCTAGCCAATGACAGTGAGCTCCTGGTGGAGAATGGCCTTTATAAACTCAAAGGAGTGAAAGTGCCCATTCCCACACATCTCATATTTGCATTGTTTACAGAAATAAAATCTGCACATCCTTCCCTCCAATACCCGTGGAAACACGAGTAGCTAGGGATGGAAAGTTGGCAGGAGGCACAGCAGGACAGAGCGATGACATGCTCTCTCCCTGATCTGCTGCTTCTCCAGTGCTCGGTCACCCAGACCAGGAAGCTAGGGTCCTTCTTCTCCTCACGTCCCTTTCATATCTAACCAGTCTCTCAGTTTCACCTAGTCTGCTGTCACTGTCTCTCAAATCCACTTTTTCTCCATCCTCCTGCTGTAGGTTAGTCCCACATCCTGTGTCTCCTTTTCTATACACCAATGTCTTAAGGGTGCTTCTTCCTCAGTTCCTCACCCCTTCCCTTGCCTCACCTTCCACCCATCACTTGCCATCTGCTGGAAGTGGGAGAGATTGTTCTAAAATGAAAATTTGGTTGAGATATTAAGCTATTCCTCAAGCAAAACCCTTCATGAATCCTGTATCCTTCAGCATAAAGTCGACACTCCTTGTTTGGGTACTGCAACAGTGTCAAAGGCCAAGGATAAACAAAATTTGATTGTTGTCTTTTTCTTTGGCTTCACCTCTCCTCCACAGAACCCTTTGCTTCAGCTGTGCTGCAAGCTTACAGTCTGGGAAAATGTCACGTTCTCTCTCATTGAGCCCATGCTGTTCCCTCAAGCCTCCTCTTTTCCCTGCCTTCCTCTCTTCTCTCCTTTCCTATTCATAAGATGTCAGGTGGTGTGCCACCAACCTCTGATTCCTGCAAAGTCCAGATGGGGTCCTTCTTCTGGCTCCAGTAGATCTTGTGCTTCCTCAACAACAGTGGGTGACGATCCATTGTCTGTCTCTTCCCTAGTGCTTCCTGACCTTGGCTCCACATTCTGCTTCACCCCAGGGATTATAATTAGATTAGCTTGCAATGGGGACCATCAGTACTTTTTTAAAGCTGTAGGTAATTTTGTTGTGCATCCGGGTTGAGAAACATTGCCCCAGACTGTAAGTTCCTCTGATCTTGGGCCCTTTCTTAACTAACTTTATATCCTTGGTGTGTTTCCTCAGGGCCTGGCGCAGAGTGGGTCCTCTAGGTCCTCATTCAATATTTGTTGAGTAAATGAGTATAGATCATGAAAGGGGAAGTTTGTTGGGGCACATTTGGAGGCTTAGGAAGGGGAGGGGCCATTCCTGTCCCTGGTTGGGTCTTAACATCTTTCCTTGAATACTCATCCCTACAGAACTCTGCCAAGTTTAAGACACTGGAACAATGCCAGTCTCCTACCCAGAAGATGTTTAATCTTGGGATGTTTCATTTGTACATGTCAACCTCACTGGTCCATCAATCACAAACGCTCATGCATGAGTGACTCTTTGGAAAGAGTGGGAGTTCCTCAGCTCTGGAGCTTATGGTGTAATACAATAATTAATAGAATAGAGTTTATTTAAGTGGGAGGGAAGGGGATTGTGGCTCTTAAGAATTCTTTTTTTATGTCTCTTCTCTAATCTTTCAGAGTTTCATTTAGTATAAGATGTTCCTGTTATTCAAAGAAAAGCCATGAAAGTAGCTTATATGCCCCCACCCTATATAAACTACGAATTAGAAAAAAATTAAATCTAAACTATTAGCTGTACTGATAGTGAAGGCTTTAGATATGAACTCATATCTGTCTCCATTATATCTTTAAAATATATAACTTATCTTGATGGAAATAGCAAATATCGCAACTCTTCCTGAATTCAGGAGAAGCAAAAGAATAGATGTATATTTTCAACAGATATTCAATTTTAGTATTTTCTTTTCTTCTCTTTCTGACAGAGTGATGGATATATTCTATTTTTCCAGTTATAATTGTGCGATTTCTAATGACTAGAGGAAAAGCCTGAACCAAATTTATAAAAAGGAGGACTTAAAGTCAAATACAGACTGTCCAGTGGACATTTTTCTCCTAGTTCCTGTCTTTCTGTTGGTTTTGTATTGGGACTTACTTCTAAGGCAGAGATGAATGGGTCTATGAAACCAAAAGCTTTGTTAGATTCAAGTTGTCAGAAAAAAAAGAAGAAGAAAATGTAGGATATATATTATAAATTTACATGTATAATCTTTTTGACACTAAGTGGTCCTTTCCTTGAAATGCTGAGCAAAAATTTGTGCAGTGGTGTGATGGGTGGGTTCCTGGGATACTGGGGTGGGGCTATGCTTTTATCCCTATCACCAGTGGCTGAGAATGGGATCCTGTGCTTCATTCCTGAGTACTGTGTGACATTTTGTCTGTCCCCTTCCTGTCTTGGTCCCTCTACTTAATTCTCTATGCTGCTTCCAGACTAGTCTTCAACATATTCAATCCTTCCCTAAGGTTAAAAGCCTTTAAAATGTGATAATTCCTCCTCTGACATCCGGAGCCCCCAATATTGGATCCTAATTGTCCCCTCCAACCTCTCATGGGAAGCCAGCATGTTGTGCTGACCTCACAGGTGAGGAGGGCAAAACCTGTGAAGCAAGGGAATTTCCCAGGGTCACATCAAGCAGCAGAGTTGAGTTTTGGCCATCTGACTCCTGGAGCACAGCACATTATCTTCACACTTAACCCCTGCTGCTCCATCTCCTAGTGGGGCTCCCGCTAGCAATTTACTTCTCTGAGGGAAGTAAGGAGGCGCAGAGGGAGGTTTGTCAGAGAAGGCTGGTGAGCCTCCACCATGGTCTTTGCACCCTCATCTCCTGGAAGTCATGTCTGAATAGTCCTAGTAGGAATTTCTGGACATGTCATGTCACTTTTAAGGCTCGAACACCTGCTCTGTGGGAGGTTCAGCCTCCACATGCGGAGGCCACAGGACAGGGCACTAAGGCATCTCACTGACAGGTGCACGTGAGCCATCTCAGAAGTGGACCCTCCAGCTCCAGTCACATTTCTGCCAACTGCAGCATGGACATCGTCTTGCCTGCGACTCTGCGAGCCAGAACCACCCAGCCAAGCTGTCCTTGAATGCCTGGCCACGGAAAATGAGAGTTAAGAAATATCTGCTGCTTCAGGCCACTGAGTTATGAAGCGATTGATTATGCAGCAGTAGTTATCTGTAATACAGGGGTTAAAAATATTTAAGGACCTTTTCAACACTTAAGCCTGGGATTTTGTGAGAAATTGCTGATTAGCCTTTCTCAGACACGTAGGAATCTCTCCTATAATTGGATAAATGGCTGCTCACTGGCTCATCTGATATATTTCTCATTCCAGTGATTATAACTAATTTTCCAAGTTATCCCATTTAAATAGAGAGGAATTCGGAGACATAAATGTAAGTTTTATGTCTCCGAACATAGAGAACCTTGCTTCTTTTTACTCATGCTGAACCCAGTGGGTTCCATCCCTAGACTGCTCTCACATTGGAATAGGCTGTATGGAGAGACAGAGTCTGCGGGCTCCATTCCTGACTGCTCTCAGGATGGAATTGACTATGTGGAGAGTCAGAGTCTGCGGGTTCCATTGCTGACTGCTCTCAGGATGGATTAGGCTGCATGGAGAGACAGAGTCTGTGGGTTCCATTCCTGACTGCTCTCACGATGGATTAGGCTGTATGGAGAGCAGAGTCTGCGGGTTCCATTCCTGACTGCTCTCAGGATGGATTAGGCTGTATGGAGAGACAGAGTCTGTTAAAAGAGCAGATTTGGCCCCTTTTCCTCTGCCTCACTCACACCTGCCTGCCCTTCCGCCTTACTGTGACACAGCATGAAGGCCCTGACCAGATGCCAGCACCGTGCTCATGGACTTCCCAGCCTTCAGAGCTGTGAGCAACAAATTCGTTTTCTTTCCCATTGACCCAGTCTGTGGTATTCTGTCACAATCGTGGACACGGACTGAGACCCTCGCTTCATTATCCTCAAGCTCCTCAGCCAGGAGCACAGGCCCACCATAGCTAACTCCTGAGGTTACTGGCTCTCCCTTCTCTGGCCCTAGGTTCCAGCCTCGCTGTTACCTAGACTACTAGGTCACTAGCTTACTCTGTGTGTCACCTGATTTTGCTGGTTCCCACAACACTCCTGATGCTTGCCGTGCTGATTCACCTACCTGCGTTGCCCCTCTTCCCATTGCCTAAGTGATCCCCTACTCATCTTCAAGGCTGGGCTTCTAGCACCTCTGCTCCCCTTCTGTTAAAGCCCCTTAACACACCAGGTGAGAATGTTTTGTTCACAAGTCCACCTCCCCACACCAGGCTGGAAATTCCTAAATGTTAGACATTGTATTTTATCATCCATCTAACTGTGCCTAGGACTGAGTTGGGGACCTGGTATCAGCTAGATGCTCAGCAAACTTCTTTGATAAAGAACAGATGAATAAAATTAAAAATTCTTTTGTTTTTCTCAGGACCATCAAAATTGTAATTGAAAATGATTTGTAAAAACACATGCCTAGGGCTGGGGCGGTGGCTTGGTGGTTATGGCACTTGCCTGGCATGCGCAAGTACATGGGTTCAAACCCCAGCACCACGTACACAACTAAGTGTCAGAGCAACAAAAACCATGCGAAAAGCTCAATAAAAATTGATTCTCTCTCTCTCTCTCTCTGTCCTTCTCTTAAAAAAAAGTTCTAATCGTCTGACAACTACCTGAAATCAATAAAAAAAATTGCCTAAGATTATAAAGAATTTAGAAAATGGAATGATATATTGAGAGATTCTTTCCCCTTGCACTAAATATGCAGTGCATTCTTTCAACACCAATATTGCAATTCTTCAGATACCAGCTGAATGCTCAGCAATTTAGCTCAATTCTGACATTATTTACCTGGAGTTAGTGCCAGATCCCTCAGGATAAAGAGCATAGTCCCACAAGGGTGCTGCCCCTTCAGATACCAGCTGCCAGTGGGTGCCCATGTCTCCCATGTTTCTATCAGGACTACCAAGTTTAGGATTCCCATGACTCTTCTCAGGTTTGATGATTTGTTTTAACAACTCACAAAAGAGGAAAGCTTTTTCCTTACCATTACTGTTGATTATAAAGGATATAACTCAGGAACTGCCAAACAACTCAGAACCCAGATATGCTATGCCCTCTCCAGGCCTGTCAGCCTCTCAGCACCAGAAGCTCTCCCGACCCTGTGGTTTAGGGACTCTTCTGGAGTGATGGCTGGTTAAATCATTGGCCATCAGTGGCTGTTCTCAATTTCCAATGCTTCTCTCCTCCTGGGAGGTCATGGGGTGAGGCTGAATTTCCAAGCCCCAGCAACCCACACTTGTACTTAGACTATACAGGGACCACTAAAAGTCACCTCATTGGCGTGAACTCTGGTCTGCTCTAAAAGGGCTTCTTAGGAATACAAAAGACACCCGTACCAATCTTACCACTCAAGAGATTTCTAGGGTTTTAGGGGTTTGCTGTGTAGTTGGAAATGGAACAAAGGCCAACCATATATTTCCCATTATACTACATATGGAGAGTTAATTTAGGGGTGCTGCTTTTCTGCATGTTCCTTTACTATTTACGAAGTGTTTTGTTGCACTTCCTCCTCTTTGCTCCTCATTGAACTCTTTTGGGCACGCGCAAAGCAGCATTAGCTTGGGGGTGCATCAGCTGCACCCCTAGTTCAGATAACTCACTAGGTTGCCATAGTTGTGAATTTTTAAAAAGTGCACCCTGAACAGCTGAGGTTCATGCACACCCCATTCATAAGAAGAAATGACATTTCTTTAGATGGAAAAAAGAGTGGAGATAAAGTAATGAACTGTGAAGCTGACTGGGATTCGCTGAGCCCTGTCTTAAGCTGCAGAATACTTCCTTTTGCTGGGGCTGGTGCTGGGAGCCCAGCGTGGAGAGGGTCAAGATGACTTCAGGAGCCCAGCGCAGGCTTGTCCCACCCAGGCAGGAAAGGAAAGCTGGCAACGTTTCCGTTAAGGGCTCATCCAGAACTTCTGATCGATGGTTTGTATCAAAAGCCAAAAAATGTTCTCACCTTTATCTAACAAATCCAATTTGGGGCATTTACTTTAATGGAAAATACATGTGGATATTATTTACTGCAGTCTTTTTGAAATAACACAAATTGGAAACAAATTAAGTGTCCAAATGACTAGAGGATTGACCATGTAAATTATAGTACTTAATGAATGATGCAGCCAGAAAAAATATAGATTTTTGTACCAAAAAATGATAAAAAATGAAAACTAAGTGTCAACATGGAAAATATTTGCAAGTAAGAGTTCAATGCAAGATTACAAAAAAGAGTGTTCTATGATTCCAATTATATAATGTACAGATAGGAAAAGGATAGAGTAAAATAGTTTTGATGCCATAGTAAGATTAGAAACGATTTTTTTCTTCCTTAAAACTTTCTCATTGTTATGGCTGCACAGTAAAAATGTGAATGGCCATAAGAGCAGCAGTTTTCTGGATCACTAGGCACAATTGCTGTGTCCTAATAGTTCATAATGAGAAGGATGAAAGCTGAATATAAACTTTTATTTACCTAGAAATATCTGTATGAATAAAGTTAATTTCCTTTCTTCTTGTTCTCAAGATTTCCTATGAAAATAACGGAGGGAAATTTGTCCAAAATTCAAAATTATGGGTGTGACTCAAGGCCAGGCAGCATCCTTGGCCACCTTGAGAAATCTGGAGCTGCAGCTCTTAGAGCCAGGCAGTCACAGACCAGAGGTGCCACGCTGAGCCTCCGTGAACAACACTGGGTCACTTCTGCATTGACATGATGTCATCATCAAAGACAGATCACTGCAATGAGCCCGAGGCAGCAGTCACTTGCCAGGTGCTTCACGCTACGCACATGCAATGTGGCATTGCAGAGGGACTCGGAGGGATCAGTCTATGTAGAAAAGTGATAGCAAACTGAGCAAGGACTTAGACATTTAAAGACGGAAAAAGAACTGCCCCAGGAATCTGGCTAGTTTCCTAATAATTTAAATACATGGCATATCAAAACAGTTTCTGTATCACAATTGAAAATAAAAAAGTGTTTCTGTACTTACTTTCATTGTACATCCTATGACCTTGTGGCTGCTAAAATATGGGCAATTGTAAAGAAACTAAAGAGACATTTTTTTTTTTTTTTTTTTTGCTATTCATGTAGTTTCTTTTGTTTACTTGATCGAAGACTTTGGAGGAAGATCAAATCGATGCTTCTCAAACTGTCTTGCCTGCCCCGCCTTCCTGGGAATATCAAGTGCAATTTTTACTTAAGGTGGTCAAATGCAGTGGCACGTGCGGTGTACCTAGAGGCTCTTGTTTTGTCCAGGAGCTGGGCTGTTGCCATAGTAGGGATTCGTGACCTGAATTCTGCCTCCTTCCTCTTCATACCTTCCAGCCTGCCGATGTTCTTCTATTGATCCACGTCCACCATGTGACTGCATCCCCCAAACCTCCTTGCAAATTCCCTTCCTCAAGCAGCTCCCGAATTGCCATTGCTGCTGATGCCCTGGGCAATTTTCTGATCCCATCCTAACTGCTACCCAAATTTCAGAACAGGAGAGTGCTTAGTCAAGCCAACCTAAACGTTTGCACTGCCCTTTCTTTTCTTAGCAGTTGGCAATTTTTATAAATATGGGAAATCAATATTATTAAAATGTAGGTCTCTGAAGATAGATGAATGATAGAAAAAAAGCCTTTTAAAACAAGATCCTCCTGTCGACCTAGAGATTATAACTCTAAAACACCTATTCCCTTCTAATTGCTGCACCAGACACCTTGAAACTATTTTTAAAGGATAATTTAACCTCAAAATCAAAATTTAGCACTTAAAACCTCTGAGCAAACAGCTGAGATGAAATTACAGCAATGTTTACCATTTTGGGGTCAAGTTTAGAGGCAGAAGTGGGTGTATTTGAGATGAACAGAAGTGAAGTCCTTCTAGTGACATTTGGAGATGTGACTAGGTAGAGGGGACAGACTGTCTTAGTGTATCCTTACCTTTGTTCCTTCTGCTCCAAAGACACGTGGCTGATAGACCCATCTGGCTTGGAAGTCCCGGCTTCACTCTAGACCCACCATGGGAAAAAGCTTGGATAATTTTCCAAGGTCACACAGCAAGAAAGTGGTGTGTCGAGACAAACCCAGCTCTGTCTGACTCTAGAACCCATGGTTTTAATCTCTGTGCTGTTCCGTCTCCTTTTTCAACTATACTTCACCTTCCCAAGCGTCTCTGTGTCACTGACGTCCTTCTGTTCTCCAGGAAATGGTAAGCACATCCCAAGCTCCTGCAGGAAGGAGTGGCCAGGTCCCCTTGTCAGTATAATTCATTTCTTTCTCTCTTCTATGGCAAATAGAAATTAAAATACACATGAAAAAAATTGGAACAACGTGTCACTTTGCGTGATCTGAATACTTAACCAATGGCTCTCTGATGGTTTTGGAGAATTGTTCATTTGCTCACTTGAAGTTCCTGCCCTAGAAGCTGCTCTAATGGAGAATCAGCTCAATCTTTTGTCACTTCTCCCTGACCTCTTCCAGAAAGGCAGACCTGACTCTTGCCCCAGAACTCTTACACTAACTTGTTTGAGAAAGTTTGGCCTGGCAAACCTGGTGTTTAAAACTGACGTCTTCTATATCCTCCAGGCTTGTCGCTGAATCTCTGTTCTCCATGTATGTTATACTGGGTCAATTTCTTTTTCTTTTTCTTTTCGTTTTTTCTTTTTAGAGAGGGACAGAGAGAGAGAGAGAGAGAAAGAGAGAGAGAAAGAGAGGATCAATTTTATTTAGTTTTTCATGTGGCTTTCTTTGCTCCGATGCTTAGTTGCGTACGTGGTGCTGGGGTTAGAACCTGCATACTTGTGCATGCCAGGAAAGCACCATAACCACTGAGCAACTGCTCCAGCCCCACTGGGTCAATTTCTTAACCTCTGTGTGACTCAGTTTCCTCATCTTATGAGTAAGCACAGCATCCCTCAGAGAATTAGCTGGAGGAAAAATGAGATAATGCACTTGTAGGAGTCACAGAGAGGTCAATTTAGCTTAGGCTTCAACTCCTATAAGTGGTGGGCTCAGGATTTGAACCCATTCTGTCTGGCTCTAGAGCCTCCATATAACTGCCTTGCTAGGCAAGGTGTTAAAAGTTGTAGTGGGTCAATATATGGTCCAGAGGGACAACACAGAAAAGTCCTCTAACCCAGGCCAAGAAGAAGGGGATCAGGAAACCCTTTGCGGTGTGATAATATCCAACTAGAAGCTGTAGGAGTTAACCAAAGAAAGGGAGGAGTTTTGGAGGTAGGAAGGGGGCTTTGGATGGTAAGGGTGGGGTTGGAAAGAATGTTCTAAGCATAAGGACAAGTGGTTGGTACAAAGGCCAGGAGGCAAGAGAGAGTAGGGCACCTTGGACTGTCAATCGTAGTTGGCTAATCTGCGTGATGGAGACTGGTCGTGGATACCTCTGTGCCAAGCTATTCATGGAGAGATATTCCTGTGTACAGAGAGCTTTCTGGGCTCTGTGGTGCATGAACTGTGTGACTCCGGAGGCCTTGTTTGCTCTTTGAGATTTCAACTCAATTACAAGCTTCTGAGGGCAGGACCCTGACTTTGGGTTTAGTTCCTTCTCTAGAACAGAGCATATGTCAAGATCTCCCCAAACCCTGGGCAACACCCACTGATATAAATCTACCTGGGAATGACAGCAAGTCCACCTTTTCATTAACAGAAAACGGCAATTCTTGTCTTCTCTAGGTGCATAGTGGAGACTGGAATTTCTTTCTATCCGGAGAAACCTTCCACGCCCTCTGTAGACTGTGGGTGCTGGCATGGGTTCAGGGAGCAGGCAGCTGACAGGAGGTGGCCGGAGCTGGCTGCCATCTCTGGAGACGAGGATGAGCAGACACTGCTATTCTGAACCAGTGTTAGTAATCACTGCCTAAATGGATCTCTGTCACAAGCTTCCCTGTTCCAGCCATTGGAGAAGTAGTGACTGTCTTTCCTCATTACCACCAGGACACTTACAGTGCCCCAGTGTGACCACTTTCCTTTATGCTCAGAACTGTAATAACCAACTTTTTATTTGTCTTAGCAAACATATGCATTGATGATTTTGCTACTTTCAAAAAGTTTCAGCTTTCTCATTACATTTTTAGGATAATAGAAAGTTATTATTAATTTTGGGATGGAAGGGCATAATGAAATGACTGATTGCCAGCAGGCTGTAAGGAGCAGACAGCCCCATATCAAGGGGGAGCCCAGGCAGGAGGCCTTCTGAGGTGATCCTGCTCTCTGCTTATATTCACTGAAATTGTGGTTTTGTGGTAAATATGCATGAAGGATGTCATGGCTTTCAAAGACTCTACTGTATGTTTTTGGAGATGTTCTTAAAAATGCCCTCTTTTGCTCTTGAATGGAAAGTGGTTTTTAACTTTGTGGTGCTGGTGGCAATCATGTGCATGGTTCAGATGTTTTTTTAAACTTTTTATTTGGAAAAATTTAGAACTTACAGTGCAAAGTTACAAAATTAAAGCAAAGTACATCCTTTATTGTTAACATTTGGCCCTATTTATCTGTCTATCTAGTTGCACTTAAAAAAAATTTTGAGGGGCTGGAGCGATGGCTCAGCGGTTTCAGCGCTTGCCTGGCAAGCATGAGGACCAGGGTTCAAACCCCAGCACCACATACACAACTGAGTGTTGGAGCAACTAAGGCCATGTGAAAAACTAAAGTTGTTTCTCTCTTTCTCTGTCTCTCTCACTGTCCCTCTCTCTTTAAAAAAATTTTTTTTGAGTTGCATGTTCTATCCTTTATCCTTAAATAGTTCAGCATCCATTTACTAGGTATAGTTATCAACCTCTGTAAGTCTAACAGTGATCCAATACTTTATCCCATTTATAGTTTATATTCCAACCATCAGTTGATCCAATAATGTTCTAATAATATTTCCTCCTCTAGTACATTCCCATCTAGATAAGTAATCATTTGTAGTATCTTTTTAGTTCTTACCTTAGTCTGCTTGGGCTGCTATAACAGAATACCATAGCTTAGACAGCTTAAAAACAACAGAAATTTATCTCTTATAGTTCTATATCAACTGTATTTCTTTTTTTTTCTTTTTTTTTTTTAAAGAGAGAGGGACAATGAGAGAGACAGAGAAAGAGAGAAACAACTTTATTTAGTTTTCACATGGCCTTAGTTGTCCAACACTCAGTTGTGTATGTGGTGCTGGGGTTTGAACCCGGGTCCTCATGCTTGCCAGGCAAGCACCAAAACCACTGAGCCACCGCTCCAGCCCCAACTGTATTTCTTATTGCTATCTTGGTCTTGATGTCCAAGATAAACATGGTAGCAGATTCAGTGTCTGCCAAGGGTCTGTTTTCTAATTTGTAAATGGTGTCTTCTCCTTGAATCTTTACATGGCAGAAGGGGCAAGAGAACTACCTGGGATCTCTTTTATAAGGCCACTAATTCAGAATCTCATTCATGAAGCCTCTGGGTACACCCTGTGTTTCCCTGGTAGCTACTGCTGGGTACTCATTTCTTCATTTGATGCTTGACTTTTTTTTTTTTAAGAGAGAAGGACAGCAAGTGAGAGAGAGAGGGACAGAGAGAATCAATTTTTATTGAGTTTTTCACATGGCTTTCATTGCTCTGACCCTTAGTTGTGTACATGGGTGCTGGGGTTTGAACCTGTGTACTCATGCATGCCAGTCAAGTGCTGTAACTGCCGAGCCATCACTCCAGCCCCTGATGCTTGAATTTTAGTTGAGACTCAGTCAAATATGTAACACAGATTCTTTGGGATGAAAGTAATTAAATGGATCTTACTTCAAACTGTGATATCTGCCTGAGCTGGATTCTGCTAGCTTAGAACCTGAGTAACAAGCCCAGCCCTGTCATTAACTCCCTGAGCCTTCCTGAGCCAGTCAGCCACCCAGGCCTATGTGTCTTCATCTATAGGAGGAAGGGATTGAGTTGGATGATTTTTAGTAGCCCTCTGGATTAAACCATTCATGCTTGTTTTATGAATACATAACAAATACTGTGTTCAAAGTCAATCAATGCCCTTATTTGGAATGAAAAAAATAATAGCAACACTTTGTTGCCTAGATCTTCAGAAAACTTAGTCTGGATTTATAAGTAAAGCTGAAGTGTAAAACTAGCAGAGTTTACTGTATTTTGATTAGTGTATGTGGGGAGATTATACCTTGGCCTGGGCACAAAATGTAGTTTATCTCTTGCAGCTAAACTGACACATTAACTTTGCAATTCCAGGATGCTCACATATTTCAAAACATGTACTTAGCATCTAAAGATTTCTTTCCAGCTGATAACATGATTCCTGTAATAGCATGCATTTAGGGTATTTTCCAAATACCCCAAAGCATGCATGACTTTAGGGAACATGTGCATTTCATCTTGGTAACCCACTTTTGTGCTTAATTAAATTTCATTTGACAAAAGTGGCAATATGAATTTGATGCACTATTATTGGATAGTATTACCAACATGCCTTTCAGGCTTCTGCTCTGGATTCCTCTGGTACGAGCACTCTGCAGCAAAAAGAAGAAATCTTCAAAGGTGCCAAAAGGCAAGCAGAACATTCTCCAGGGCAGCCCCTGAAGACCCAGAAAGAGGAGCAGGAGAATCTAAAGGAGCGCTTGGGCTCTCCCCTGGGCTTTCCAACATTTGTGCTTGGAATAGTGTTAATGTAGAGATGCAGAGTTGTGTGACAGTTCACGAAGCTTTTGTGCTTTTGTTCCATGGTAGGGTACTTGGAAGAATGAAAGCAGCAGGAACCGACTTAGGACGGAGTCAGAAAGCGCTGCTGTTCAAAATCTGATTTTGAAGTTTACTAATGATGCAGCCTTAGGAACATTATTTAGCCTTTTTGAGCTTGCTTCTCTTCCAAAATGAGCTTTATAGGGCCCACTTTACAGGATTATGAGGATTCAGGAAGGCATGGATATGTAGGCTGTCTTGGCACAGAATTGGTACTCAACATCTATATCTTTCTCTTTTTTCTTCTTTTTTAAAGTACATGGGTAGTACAAATACTGAGGATCCCATTTCATGTGGGAGGAAATGGCAGCTCATGGAGCTTTAAGGTCATTTAACTGGAAAAGCCCCCGGATGGGTTGAACACGTGATTTTTCACTAGGACATCAATGTTTATCTTCTTTGCAAAGCAGTGTTCTGCATGTTGATCATATTTCTGAGCAGGTTTCAGCAAGATTGGGAGAATTTGTTGTTTAACACACTTTTCCCCTTTTAAAATATGAAATAATTTAAATTACAGAAAAGTTGTAAAGATGGTACAAAGGCCTCTTACCTGCTTCCCATTCAGTTTCTTTCCTTGTTAATATCATACATTGGGATGGTATATTTGACACAACTAAGAAGCCAACATTGACACATTATTATTCACCATTATTATGTTACTGTGAACTGAAATGTGTGATTTATTTGGGTTTCACTATCCTTCCCCTAAGGTCTTCCCTAATCCTATCCAGGATCCTACATTACATTTAAATGTCATGTGTCCTTAGCTTCCTCTGGTCTGAGAATTTCTCAGATTTGCCTTCTTTTTGATGACTTTGACCATTTTAAGGAGTCTTGGTCAAGAAGACTGCACCTTGTTTGAGATGTTTTCCCCTTGTTAGACTGAGATTAGGGACTTTAGGGATGAAGAGCACAGAGGTAACATGTAATTCTTTTTATATCACAAGGAGTGCATGTGGTATCAACGTGCTGCCACTACTGATGTGACTAGACTTGACCACGTGGATGGTATCCTGCCTCCCCATTGTAAAATTACTCCCTCTACTTTCCAGTCTCTACTGTTTAAAGGAAATCATTAAGCACAGCACTCATGCAAGGGGTGGAGGGAAGTTCCACCTCCTGGAGAATGTTTTTAATTGGGTTATTTTACCATACCATAAAACAATGTTTTAATAATTTATTCTCATTTTCCATCACATCTGAATAGCATTTCCTGGTGCTTCAAATTAGATACCAGCCAGCTTTGCTAATGCACCCAAGTCAGCCTTCCGAGAGCAAGAATATTTAATAAAGAAGGATTGAGTTGAAGAATATCTTTAAAATGTTCATATCTGTGCATTTTATCTGTGCAATGCATACAATACTCTATCTTATAAATTTCACTGTGAGTTACATGTGTGGATGTCCTTAGTGTGTATATGGAGACAAATTGTCCCTTTGGTAGTTTTGCAGAAGTTTTACTGTTAACGATAATCTGTTCCATTTTAAAACACTTATTTCTTACCATATTGCATTCATCACCTTAGGGAATTAGAGAAGGGGGAGATTTGATATTAATTATGCATTTTTTCTTTTCCCATAGGACCTATCCTTCAGGCACCAGTTAGTCTGAAAAAGTAGTTTATATATATATGAATTGACAAACAAAAATGGGAGTGGTTCAGAGAGAATAAGTCACCAAATTCTTGAACCCTGAGATCTTATGTAATATTTATGACTCAATAACACAGATAAATCTTGAATATTGTGACTGTAAGCAAGAGATAGGTCCTAGAGAGGAAGCAGCATTACCATTACCCTCTAAGCTTAACTCAGGATCTAAAGAGATAATGCCTGGAATATTTAAGACATCAAATTTATATGAAATATATAATGAACTAGTGAAGTAAAAAGTCTTCTTCTGCCCAAAAGGAAACAAACATTTGATGAACAAATAGAATGAGAAGAAGTAGAAAAGACAAAATTATCTTGGTTGCTGGTAGAATCGTGAGTAGGGACCCACCATTCCATCTCCTTGATTGCATTATTTTGGGGAGAGGTTAGAGAGGGAAAGGGGAAGATTACTATTGGAATATCTGATTTTAAAAGTTCCCAGGTAAGCTGTTAGGAATCCCAGAGCAGAAGGGTCAATTGGTTTGTTCCAAGAGTAAAATCTAGAGTCTATAAAACAGAGATATTTGGCACCGAGTCAGTAGATGAGAAGTAACACTGTCTGAATGGCTAGAGCTGAGGATAGCCTCATGGTGTTCCACACACTTCAGGGTGATGCAGAAATTAACTGAGTATTCTGTGTTCAAGAGCACGTAAGGGCCTTACTCAGAGTCTACCAGGGACTTTATTAGAAGAGGAGGATACAGAATTATGTTGAATAAAAGTTTGACAGTGGATGAAGCACCCTTGCTTTGATTCTGATCACAGAAAGTATTAAGACTTTTACCACCAAGAGCAATGTTATCCATTATTGGGTTGAAGACCATCCCTTTTGTCCTAATTTGCTAGAAGTTTTTCAGAAATAGGTGGTCGATTACTTTTCTCCTCCTACATCTACTGAGATGATCACATAGGTTCTTTTTCAGTCTATTAATATATTATAATGAGTGGAAAAGTCAAAATTGTTTTGCTTAAGGAATTGCTTCCCATACCAGAGTCCAAACTCATTCATATATATTACGAAGTACTTTGAAGTTTTAATTTTGACATAAAACCCTCATCCAATTGAAGGTGATATTTATGTTTGATGCTAGGCAGAAATCCAGTTTGGATGATTTCTGTGTTGCTCTAGATTAAGTCAGTGTCCCCACAAAATTCATGTTTCCTGAAACCTCATTTGGAAACAATGTCATTGCAGATGTAGTTGGCTATGTGAAGCTGAGTTTGTGTGTGACTAGAGGGATGCTTGATACAGTGACTGGTGGCCTCATAAGGAAGTAGAGACACACACAAAGGGTAGAAGACCATGTGAAGCAAAGCAGAGACTGGAGTGGTGGTGCCACAAGCCAAGGAATATCAAGGATCGCTAGCAATGACCAGCAGCTGGGAGATAGGTGTGGATCACATTTTCCCCAAGAACCTTCAAAAGAAATCAACACTGCCAACACCTTGATTTTGGATACCTGACCTCGAGAATCATAGGAGAATAAATTTCTTTTATTTCAAGTCACCCAGTTTACAGTGCCTTGTTGCAAAAGCTCTAGGAAACTGATACATATGATTGATGGCATTGATTGCACTATCAACCCTAAGCCATTTCCATAACTGTGTACTTGTTCCTCTGTATGAAATGTGTCTCTTTTTTCTAAATGCTTGTAAGATTTTCTCTTGTCACTTGTTTTAAGTTATTTGATTTTTATGGTGTGCTATGGCATAGCATTTGTATGTGTGCACACACACAAACACACGCACACACACTTGAACTTCATAAAAGTTCTTGGGTTGATGGTTTTCATCAAATATGAAAAAATGTTGGCCATTATTTCTTTAAATATTGTTTCTGCCCCTCCTTTGTTTTTAGAGACTCCAATTATTCATGTATTAGTCCACCTGAAGTTGTTTTATATCATGCATCCTTCTTTCTTTCTTTCTTTTTTTAAAAAAGAGAGACAATGAGAGAGAGAGAGAGAGAGAATCAATTTCTATTATTTTTCAAGTGACTTTCATTGCTACAACACTTGGCTGTGTTCATGGTGCTGGGGTTTGAACCTGAGTCCTTATGTATTCCAGGCAAGCACTGTAAGCACCACAACCACTGAGCCACCACTCCAGCCCCTTCATGGTTATTTATGTTCATTTAATTCCAGTCTTTTATCTTTCTACCTCTCAGTATGGATGATTTCTGTTGCAGTGTTTCCAAGATCACCAGTATTTTTATTTTTTACAATATCTAATTTTCTGTTTTTCTCATCTAGTCATTTTCCCTGTCAGACAATGAAATCTTCATCTTTGAAGTTCAATTTGGAAAATTATCTCTATTTAGATCTCTGTCTATCATCTATCATCTATATATTAATCTCTTGTTCTATGTTGCCACACAAGATGTCCAATTTTTCCTCTAGCTTTTTGAACACATGGAACAGTAACTGTTTAATGATGTCCTTATCTACTAAGTCTATCATTTGTGTTATTTTCAGGTCAGTCATAATTAACTCATTTTTCTTAGCATTTTTGTATGTTTTTGCTTCTTTGCTATCCTCGTATTTTTCACTGGATGTCTGACTCTGACTTTTATCTTATTGGATGTGAGATATCTTTACACTTTTAAAAATATTTTTGAGGTGATTTTACTCATCATGATCTCTTCCATAACCATCCATTTACCCTCGAAGGCTGCAAGGTCATTGTTTCTAATTGCTGTGTAATATTCCATGGTATAAATGTACCACAGTTTTTGGATCCATTCTTCCTGTGAGGGACACCGGGGTTGTTTCCATAGCCTAGCAATGGTAAATTGTGCTGCAATGAACATCGATATTGC
>PVKS010006075.1:0-80742 GCA_004027875.1 Aplodontia rufa
GGGTAAGTAAACATACTCTAATGGAATCTAAAAATTCATTCAAAGTACAATTTATCCTGTGAAAATTAAATTAGGACTGTGGAAGACATATTTGAAAAGCTCTCCCTGGATGCAGAGAAACAAGATGAGAATATGGTTTTAGTTTTGAAATTGGTTGTTAGAAAAATATTTGTTTAAATGTGACAACGTTAAGAATACATATTATAGATTTTCCTTTTTCAAATGAGCACTTGTTCACTACTGAAATACAAAAAGGAAAAAATTCAATTCCCACTAACATTTTTGGGGATATCTATTTAATCTTTTCTTTATATGCCTGTAACTCATTGGACTGACTGTAGAATATCATATATATATACAGCACGGAACATCATATATGACTAGTAGACTGCATAGAATATACACAAATGCACATGGGTGGATATCTACACATACATACATATACATATGTGCTTGTGTTTCTGTCCTTTATTTTTTTAACATGATTTTATTTTTGATTATAGTTTTAGATATAGAAGGGGTTTGTTGTTACACCTCCATATGTGCATGCATCATAAATTTCCCCCTTCACCCTCCTCCTCCCCTTTCCCCCTCTTTAGCCCCACCCCAGTCTGCAAGGTTGCCCCAGTTCGATTGGTAAACTGTGTTTGATGAGTCTGTTGTCTAAATTTATTGTCCTCTCGCTCTTTCCTATATTGTACTTTCTGTTCTTTATAAAATTGAATGTAAGTAGAATAAAATAAAACTAAGATTGGTAGTTTTTAAATCATTAGAGAAAAAGAAAACCTGCTCATATGGAAAAAAGACCCATCTCAGTCCCAGTCTGTCTGATCTCTATTTTCCTGGGGTCTAGGGCAGTTCTGACAGAGGCCACTGGTATCTCAGTGCTGTCAGGAATGACTCACTTCTAAGTAAGAAGGACCGAGCTCAGGTTTCTTGAGTCTTCCATTCCCCAGTTGGAAATCAGCTCTGAGAGATGGGAAGAGATTTTTGTCTAGACAATTATAATAAAGGCTTATTTCTTTTCCTTCCATAGCATAAGTAGAAGAGGAGGTTTTGGAGTTGGGGGCTGTTTGGGTGCTGAGTGGGGGTGGGGGAACTGGAGGAGCTATGAGAATCTCCTGAAAAATACTAGTTACAATCCAGGACTCTCCCACCACAGGTGACCCCGGGGGCTTCTGCCCTTTACCTTTATCCCTCTGTAACTGTGTGGTCTCCTACCTAAGCAGGCTCGCAATGCTGCAGAAAATCCTTCCACAGTTCCCACATTAGCACTTTCTCTCCACATTTACAATGGCTGCTTCAAAGTGTCTCTATCTTCCATCCTCACACTTCTCAACCCAATTCTCAGAAGAAGCCTCTGCCAGACTTCACAGAGGAAATAGAAGTCATCAGATTCCCACACCTCTTTCCATCAGGTCTACAAAAGCATGCCTGTCTATGTGGGCCCACAGACGTCCTTTCCACCTGCTGTCACTATCACCTAGGAGCCTAATACCTGTGTCTGTGCTCTGCATTGTGCTTCCTCTTTTACTGGCTACTCCCTGTCCATGTTTAAATATGTCTGAGATTTTTGCATCTTTACAAAAATTCCTCTTTATTGCATGCCTGCTTCCAGTTATTGTTTCCGAGGTCTTTGGAGAGTTCTCTGTGATCACCTCTAGTTGGTCATTTTTCCATCCTTCTACTCACTGCAATCTGGCTTTTTGCCTATCACTCCATGAAGCTACTCTTCCCAGGGTCATTCTCAATCTGCTTGTCACTAATGCTAATAGACACTTCTAAGTCTTTAGGCTAGGAACCCCTCTGGGCAACATTTGGCACTGTTGAGGAAGCTTCTCATCTTGAAACACTTATGTTGACACTGTGCTCTCCTGGTTTTTCTCATACTTATCAGACCCCCCCCCAATCTCCTTTGTTTCTGCCATTTTTTTTCCCTGTCCAACTCTTAGATATCGGTGTTCTTAAGAGACCTCCAACTTTTTCAGTCAACACATTGTCTATCAGAAATGTGAGGATGCTTTTGTAGAGAAATCTACAACAGCAAACTATAGGAGACACCTCCCTCCATCCATGTATTCATTTTTATCTTTTTGTGGTTTCATTTAGCCATGGTCAACGAAGGGAAAGTATAATAAGAGAGAGAGAGAAAAACAGACAAATACTACATTCACATAGCTTTTATTACAGTATATTATTGTACTTATTCTATTTTATTGATTATTGTTAACCTCTCACTATGCCTAATTCATTAATTAAACTTTATAGTTATGTATATGTAGAAGAAAATATAATATATATGGGTTTTCTATCTCAGAGACTCAAGGGCTGAATGTTTTCTCTCATTTGTGGAAGCAGAATACAACTGGAAACAGTATGGCTAAACTAATAATAACCTCAAAATGTATGAATTTTTACACAAATGGGGAATCCTTGCCTAGGATACCTGGAGACAAAGAGGGTGGGCAGAGATGGGGGAGGGTTTAGGAAGGATATCTAGGAGACTGGGGGGAGAGAGTAGGGGGAATCATCTCAGAAGGAGATTTCCGACCTCCACGAGAAGTCCATTTAACACAGGGGTTCTTTGGGGGGAAATATAGAACCATGGAAAACCCAAGGAGGACATCCATGACATGGCATCAGCCTTGGATAACTATGTAAATATACATTTGTTCTTGATTGTTTGATAATGACTCCCCCTCAATTGTAACTCCATATTCAACTATAATATATATAATATATATAATTATATATATATATGGGTTTCAGTATGATCTGTGATTTCAGGCATATTCCCTGTGGATAAGGAAGGACTCCTGTATCTGCTGATGACTGACATTCATTTATTTATTCAACAAGTATTCATTAAAATGGATGCAAATAGGGGGAGGGATAAATAAATTCAAATTCTGAATCATTGGAAAAATCGACAAAATAAATCAACTCCTTATGAGCGTAACTTAAAAAAGAAGGAGAGCAAAGATAAGATCAAAAAGAAGTAAGCAGTCAGAAGGAAGAACCTATCATACATGAGACCTTTCAGGTGGAAGTACACTGCTCCTGCTGTTAATGTTCAGCAGCTACTCCAAGATAAAATAGTATCTACTGCACCATGCTTGCCAAGAGAGTGAATTCTTCTGGGTGCAACCACTTATCCTGTTGCTATACCTGTTCTGAGACTTGCTTGGATATGTTTGTTTTGTGGCATGTACATCATCTGTGGAATCATAGCCTATAGAAGAGAGTAGAAGACTCATAAAAATTCTACAAACAACTCCTGTGGCATTGCATTTAAAATCCTAGCAAAAAATGATAACTTCCTAAGAAAAGATAATTCACCAAATTTGATTCAGGAAGAAAATTTGAATAGGCTAATTTCTAAAAATTAGACTGGAAAAATGCATGAGGCACCTTTGGAAAAGCCATTAAGAAAGAATACTCTAATTTGCTAATTTCCTTTCTTGGCAGGGGAAGGGGAATGAGGGCTAGGAGAAAGGGTGGTGTGGCAAATAGATCTAATCACTGATCAGAGAAAGATGGCAGAGAGTCTTCCTGCTCAGAATGTACACTTTTTACTTAATCTCCCTGCTATCACTCTAGACCAGAGGCCTATAAACTATGGCCAAATCCAATCTACCATCTGCTTTTATAAATAAAGTTTACTGGAACAAAGCCACATAAATTTGTGTATGTGTTATCTGTGGCTGCTTCAGAGCCACAATTTCAGAACTGAACAGTTGCAAGAGAGTCCACCTGGCTTATAAAAGCTAACCTACTTATTAAATGCATGTTTATGGAAGTTTGCCAACTTCTATGCTAGACTCTGTCCCTGTGCTTTTGTGTGTCTAATGGTACCACATCCAGAGTTTCTATAGTACATTTTCTCCATAGAGTGTGCCTTCAATTTCCCAAAGGGGAAGAAGAACATTTGCCTAACTTTGTGGAAATAGGGTGGGTATTTAGGAGTTTACTTACTTCCTGCATACACTTCTATAAAGTCCCTTGGTAGCAGTCCCCC
This sequence comes from Aplodontia rufa, assembly GCA_004027875.1. Lineage (NCBI taxonomy): Eukaryota > Metazoa > Chordata > Mammalia > Rodentia > Aplodontiidae > Aplodontia > Aplodontia rufa. The sequence goes on from PVKS010006075.1 coordinate 4,019, forward strand.
AGATTTGGTGCCATCAGTTCATTAATTTGTCAAAACTTTTTCAGGTTGATGGTTAATCTGGTATTCTGTGAGTGCCTTGAATTGACCGCCCTCAGCTCTTCTGAGTCATTTTCCATTTCTTTCTGCAGTCTTTGTCTTCATACATTGTGGCTTGGTTGATTTAGGAAGTGTCTTATTTTCACTCAGCTGGTGTTTGTGTTTCTTATTCTGTTTGTTGATTTACAGCAATACAATTATCTTCAAGTTCAAATGGAAGTATAATTTTTCCATAAAAAGCAAAAGAAAATTGAGTTAAACATCTCAGAACATATTATAAATCCACTGTGATCAGATCAGTGTTATTTGCATGAACACGTTGATATGGATCCATTCAAAATAGATCAAAGAAACAAAAGAGGAAATACAGTCAAGTATTTCAGTACACGAGATTATTAAACATGTGACTTTTGCTAAGTTTTTTTTTGTTGTTGTTGCAAACAACAGAGTTTACTGTAATTAGTTCAAGTAATCAAGATGTATCCAGAGGAGTTAGGCAGCTCTTAGATACTATCTGGGAAGATGAAAAAGCAGTGGGTAGATATTTATGCAGCCAGGAAGAAGGTCCTGTCATATGTAAGACTTTTCAAGTGGAAGTGCACTGCAGCTGTTAGTATTATTTGGCATTTATAAAAGAGGAACTTTAGAAACCTCTTCACAGCTACCTGCAAGAGAATAAATTATCTGCCCCACTGTGCTTCCCAAAGGAGTGAATATTCCTGTGTGCAGCCATTTAACCGTTGCTCTCTCTGGTCCAAGATTTGCTTGGGGATGTTTATTTGCATCATTTGTATCACCTATGGAATCATCGTACAACTGAATCTGGAATACAGGATTTTAGCTTTCAGACTCTGTAAGTAGGCAAACTAGAGAGGAGAGGGAGAAGCTGCTGAGTGAGCCAGACCATAAAATTTTCCATAGTGACAAAGGTTACGTAGCAGCACATCTGAAAGAAAAGGGCTGGACTTCATCCCATCCTATTAAAATGTCCACACAAGAAAGGGAGGAAGATACAATAAAATTTTTAAAAAAATCCTCAGACTAGAGACTGAAATGGAATAATATTGGCAATATAATTCTTAGAAATAAATCTTAAAGTACATTCTTAAGCAAGAGGTAAAATCCACAAATTATAGAAGGAAATATATTTGATGATTGAAAAGTGAAAATTTTAATTGGATAATAAGATGATACAAGTCAATGTTATTCACCTTGTGGGTGGCTGGTAGACCCATATAAGTCTGCAATTTGCTAACAACCCTTGTCTAGGTAAGTACAAAAATGGAAAATAAGCACTTATAAACTTTTACAGAAATTTAACATTTTTACATCATCCAACCCATAGACAATCAGGGTTTTATAGTTTTGTCTATGGGTTGGAAATTTTAAAATACTAGGTCATTACCAAAGAGAATTTGAGAAATACTGCCATAGACAAAGTACATATACATGTGTGAACTCTGGGAAAAAGTTATATGCAATGCAGCTGACAAAGTAACAATCTACAGTAATAATAAATATACAAATTGACATAAAATTGAAAAAAGAAGATAAAGGAATAAGGTATAATTCAGAGACATGGAATCCAAATGTTTAATAAATCAATATGTCATTTTAGTTCCTGCATGATCAGGGAAATGTTCCTACTCTTCAGATTTATCAAAATTGAAAAGAGCTATAATATCAATTGCTAATGCAGATGCAGGGAAATTCTCACACATTACTAAAGGGACTATGAATTGTTACAGCCTTTCTAGGAAGCAATCTGGCAGCATCCAGTAGAATAAAAATAAATTGATCATACTCTGACTCAGCGATTTCCTCCTAGAAATCTATCCATCAAAATAGAGGCATCTCTAAGCAAGCCTATCTCCTCAAAGATGTTTATTGCAGCTCCATTCATAGTCGCAAATGACGAGGTGTAAAGTGAAAGCCAGTAACGGGGAGAATGGCTCACAAAATAGTGGTCCATCCCCCCCCGGGGAGCCTTATGTAGCTATTAAAAAAACAAATTAAAATTATACCAATTACCTTGACAGGATTTTTATGAGGTATTGTTGAGAGAATAAAACAAGATGCAGAAAATGTTTAATACAATCTCATTTTTATGAAACCATAAATGACAAAAACCTGTATTTGTATATATTTTATATCTTTATATAATTTGAAATATAATTATGAAAAAATGGAGAAAAATAAAAAAGATATATACTAGGTCGTTAACATAGTTTATTGTGGGTGTGCTGGTGAAGATGTGAATGGGTTTAGAAAGCAGTGGAGAGAGGCAAGAGAAAAGAAAGACTGCATTACAAGTCCCATCGTGCATGATATGATTCAATTTATGTAAAAGTGTCCATTTGTGTGTGTGTGTACTTTTAACACGATCTTTATGAAAGATGTTATCTTCCTACCTAACAACTTATAGAAATGGCCATGATAAAATGATAATGAAATAAGTCAATCAGGAAATCAATAAGGAAAAGGTTAACATCTTGGTAGAAAAATGTTCAAAGAACATATATTGGAATTCAATAAAAGATAAGTACAAGTCACCGAATGCCATATGAAAAATGTTTGACTTGATTAATCAAATAAATGCAAGTGTACATACTCTGAGATGTTTAGTTACATAGCCATTTTTGAAATATTAAAATCAGTAAGTCTTGGGTTGTGGAAAACACTCATATGTGTTTCCAAAGAGAATGAAAATTAGAGCAATTGTTCTGGGGGAATATATCTGTGATATGCTTTAAAACACTTTTATGTTGATGATGTCAATTTTCCTCTGAAAATGTTACATAATAATTGGGAAGAGATTTTTTGCATATAAAAGGATGTCTACCAATTTGTGTCATTAAGTGAATGCAATAAAAGAATCCTAGTATCATTGCCTGTAGTGAAACATTTGAAACTGCCTAATGTCCAACAGAAGGGAATTAAAGAAAAGATTGTACAGCCACGTAAAATATCTACTTTCATGGAAACATGCTCACAATGTATTGTGACTGAAAAAATGCAGATGATACGATACTATCAAAATCTTGTTCCTTTTGGAGAATAAGTTTATATGGAGATAAATTAGAGAGACAAACCAAATACATTTAATTTTGCAGCATGATGGAATTACGAGTTATATATTTTTTCTTTTTATCTTGGTGCCTTCCCATACTATTCAAGTTTTCTGCATTGAGCGATAGTTTTAATTAGAATGAAAAAAGATGTTATAAAAATGTTAAAAGGCTATAAAGATTACCATCTTCTGGAAGTGCACTCGGAAGGGAGATTAAGCAGGTAGGAGTCATGTGCCCTGTTCAGGAAGAGAGCTGGCCACCATGCAATGTCTCTCTCAACATCAGTTTGGTGTATGAACTCTAACCTTTTGCTTTCAGAGCTGGAGATAGAATCAAAGGTAGGTCATTAGTTAATTGCTTTGAGGTTATTTCCGAAATCCCTAGTGGGCCCTTGTAAATGATTAGTAATATCATTATTACTTCTACAATAGTGAGCCAGTCTATTATTGCTTTCTCAGCACTGATTCAGGGTTTTATAGGCAAATGGCTCTCAACTTGGGGTTCCCTAACCTCAAGAGGTGCAAAATGGTGACAAGCTCTCTGACCTAGGTTATATAAAATATCAAGAAATTATGCTTTTACCCTTCTGGTGCTCTATAGGCTGACATGGCTTTATTTTAATTTGTTTCTTAAATGTAATTTACAATTCTCAATTTCTATGTTATGATGAGTTGGTAAATAGAATGGCTTTTGGTAAATATATACATTAGGAAAGTTGATCTATTACTAAGTTAATACAAAATTGAGTTTTTAAAAAAGTCAAACATGGAATCAGTTTTTTTCTGGTTATAGAATTATTTCTGTAGTTGTGTTTAATATTCAGACTCAATCACCCTACTTAAAATTATATTTAGCTCCATTTACAGGTACAAACTTGTTATGATATTTCTTTTTTTTCTTTTTAGTTTCTTTTTCTTTGCAATACAACACTACTACTGAGCAATATTCCTCAATGCTTTTTATTTTTATTTTGAGACAGGATCTCACTAAATTGCCAAGGCTGGACTTGAACTTGCAATATTCTTGCCTCATTGTCCCAAAATATTTGGGATTACAGGTATGAGCAGTGCTCGTTATGATATTTCTGAAGGGGAAGGTGTGACAAGGAAGATCTCTCCTAAGCAACCCTTCTTCATTTTCCAAACGGGCAAACTGAGGCACAGAAAGAATTGACACAAGGTCATCAGTGCTGAAGGAAGAAGGTGTTACCAGAACCTGTGCTTTCTGGTTGCTAGTTTTTCATTTCTCCTTGGGTTCTAGGTTATTTCCAAGTAACTTATACATTCAATGGCAATAAGCACTTATACACATACTGAAATCAGAAACTGATGGAGGGGTAGGGAGGAAGAGGGAGCGAGAGCGAGCACTTTGTACGTATTGTTATCTTCTGTAATTCCAGCACTTCTGTGAGTTCTTTGCCATAATTAGCTGAGGAATGTATAAGTTAAGCAACTTGCTTAAAACCACACAGCTAATCAGAGGCAAAGCTAATATTTGAATTTTGGTAGTCTGAATCCAGGACCCTGGTCTTAATCCCTTCATAACATTACATTCGTATTCTCCAAGTCAACCGGAAGAACTGGGAAAAGAGCTCTTCAATAAATTGACTAATTCTGGCAACCGGCCCAGAGAGGAGATGGGAAACCCATTTAGTTTTACTTCCATGACTGATACATATCTTAAAACTGAATTTCTTTCTAAAGGATTGTAAAAAATTAATTGTAAAGGCTTAGGAACTCATACAAAAACTAGCTGAGCATTCTGGCCATCTTTGGTAAACAGAAGTTGAGCAAAAGTTAAGGAAAAGTTTTTTTTAAATCAATTTAACACTTAAACGAATGTTTGTTTTTTTTTAACAGAGAGGGACAGTGAGAGAGAGAGAAAAATAAAAGGAAGAATCAATTTTATTTAGTTTTTCATTTGGCTTTCATTGCTCCAACACTTTGTTGTGTATGTGGTGCTGGGGTTTGAACCTGCGTCCTCGCACATGCCAGGCAAGTGCTGTAACCACTAAGCCACCACTCTAACCCCAAATGAATGGTTTTAATCCAACTGACTGATGCTTTAAAAAAAAAAAAAAACATTAAGTCTACTGTTGGTTTATTCTGGTAAGTTGCCAGAAGAATAAGAGAAATATTTTGTTTTCAGTTTTTTTACTATTTTCTGAAGGTTTCTGAGTTACATGAATGTGCTGTGATATTTTAGCTGTAGAAAAGTTAGCTTTGGATATACAATTTTGATAGACCAGAACAAATCTTGTAAGTGGAAGCGTAGATTTTAAATCTATGCTTGCTTGGTTATCATACGTGTATGTTGCAGCGCTGGGACTGGGGAGGAGAATCAGAGAAAGCCTCTTTGTTGATTGCCCTGTCTCCTGTCAGGTTATCCAGTTACATCAATACTATAAAACACTTTATAAACTGAAGACACTAATGAGGTCCCTGTTTCAGCCATCCAAAAGCCTTGATCAGTTCAACGAAGTATCTCCAGAAGGACCACAGTCTCTGGCCCATCTCCTGATGGAATGAAAATGTATGGAAGGGACTTGACTGTATTCTCTAATATCTTTTGTAATTTTTAAGAGTCCAAAATCTAACCACTTTTATTGTAAAAAAATTCTCCATGACATTCTTCATACGGGCGCTTGGACTCCAGGTCATTTTTCTCAGGTCAGGCTATGATCATGTGAATGTTTTTCCTTTGATATAACTGAAAGAGGGGCTGGAGTGCTGACTCAGCTATTGGAGTGCTTGCTTGGCATGCAAGAGGACCTGGGTTCAAAATCCAGCACCACATGAGCAGCTAAGTTTTGGAGAAACAAACATAGCTGAAAAAATAAATAAAACTGATTCTTCTCTCTCTCTCTCTCTCTAAAAAAGAAAAAAAGAAAGAAATACGTGAAAGGACTTCATAAAGAGAACTGTGTTATGGATTTGGGGACTGGTGCATGTAGTGCTAGGCTTCAAGCCATCTTCTCTGGGAGCCCTCCTACCCTCAGCCCAGTTGCCTTCATCTGTCCCATTTCTGTGAGATTAGTTATGGCAGGAAGCAACAGCTCCATGGTATCTCGACATCTTTGTTAAGACCAGCAGAATCCTCTGCATTTCCACGTTCACCGGTCAGGTCTCACTCCTCATCTTACTTGCCTTCTCTGCAGAGTTTTCTTTTTTGCTTCAGCACAATCACCACTCGCTTTTCATTTTCCTCCCATGTCACTAAATGTTCTTTTACCATCAGGCTGGATCCTCAGCATTTTGCAACCGCATATGCCACGGAGGATCAGAGCTCAAACTTGGAGCCATTCATAGTCTTAACAACACCATACCCTCAGGAACTAATTTACTTCCATGGATTTAAATAGCTCCTTTATGCCAAAGACTTCCAATTTATATTTCCAGTCTTCCTTTACCTAAAAGTGTCCACATTGCCTACCTGACATCGGTTGGATGTCCAGTAGTCATACAAATTAAACGTATCTAAAGCAAAATTATGATTTCTGTTAATCCATCAAATTACTTCTTGTTGAGCTTTATCACCTCTATTAAAAGAAATAAAAACAAAGTATATTAAAAGAAATAAAAACAAAGTAAAACAAACATATCTGGACCCATGGTTCTAGGTGTTGGCCAACATTCAAAGCATCTTGACATTTACTCCTTTTCCCACACACCTTAAATAGAACCCATGAGCAAATTTTGTCAGTTCTACCTTCAACATTATTGAGGAAAAACATTTACATATATCACTTCTACCTTATTCTACTGTATTTTTCTACCACACCATCATTGACATTTTGGGTTGGATGAATATTTCTGTTGTGGGTGTCTGTCCTATGCATGGTAGGATGTATAGAAGTGTCTCTGGCCTCTATCCATTAAATTGCAGCAAGTTTTGACCCCTCTGGTTTTGTCAACCAGCAGTGTCTCTAATCATTGCCAAAAATCTCTGAAAGGATAAACAACCTCTGGAATATACTAATATAAATACATCAAATGTGAGATATATATATATACATATATATATATATATATATATATATATATATAAAATAAGAAGACACATATGTACTCATATATATGTATATGACTTTTAAGTAGGATTAAATCCATCTGGGAGCCTGCACTCATTCTCCTCCTAATCTGGAATCTATGAAATTATTAACTCATGTCTAGCACAGAAAGGGACACCATGCAAAGAAATGAATGACATTCTGAATAAGTAGTTGGTGTGACTCACTTAGCATGAGCCTACAGGGAAGCCCTCTGTCCACACCTCCTTCTCACAGGGATGTGATGAAATAGGTCACTTAAGATGACAGAAATCAGTGGGAAGGCCTTGGTTAATTCCACCATTGTAACCACCAAGACATTGATTCTGCTGGGCCACAGCCTCACTGATCACTTGGTCTTCTGCTTGGATAAATCTCAGAATGGCTGATGTGGGTGCTTTATGGGGACCAGGGTGCAGACTAGTATCCCATCATTCTGCATTCCTGATTGCAGCCTCTCATAAGTCAGCCACAGCAACAGGAGTGTTAGGAGTCAATTCTCTTAATCACCAATGTGGACAAGACACAAGACAGTTTGGCCTTTTTCCAAAGTTCTTGGCTCTCTGGCTCTTATTCCCGAAAACATCTATCTTCCTCAGTGACATTGACAGGGGAAATGAACAGCCCTCTGTGTCCTCAAACTCTCTACTTTGTCAAAACAACAAACAGCTCAATACACTGGGGATTTATCTTTTAACCTCTGCTGGCTTGTCGGGCTTTAACATTACTGACCTGGGTCTCTGGAGCCCAGGCAAATGGACAGATATGTTCCTGAGATACTGTTTGTCCTCTCATGTCAATATTGGCAAAGGGAGGGAGATCAATGGAAGTCTAGCTGGTCAAATTAGTCTTTGGAGGGAAAAGAATCAAAGACCATGTCAACACTACTTTGACTGATTTTTAACCTCACAGATGAGTCAATTCACTTTAACAGGGTTTAGTCCATTGGACATGGAAACCCAGTCACAGAACACTTCCTGAGGCATGTCACCCATGGGGAAACACTTGGGTTGTAGAGAGCCAGCCAGAGCCTCTTCTGAGAACATCATTTGTCCTACTGCACACCATAGAGACAGAAGGCTGAAAATTAACTGTCTAACTTGAGAGACCTTGTGCCTAGACAGACCTGGATTACTTTTATATTTTTTCTGGGGAAAGAAAAGAATTCTCAGGAATAGTCTCAACCAATGGTGCCAGATAATTTCTATTTTCTCAGCACTTATTCTTCAATGAATACTAATTTGCTAAGGGAATGGGTAATTTTTTTTCTTGGTACTAAAGAAATAACTAAAAACTTTATGGGGATATTTCTTGTTCTTCTTTTAATTTTTCCACAACCCCTCATCCTCACCATTAAACAATTTATTGAATAAGGAGCCAAGGTGATCACTGAACTTTATAATACTTGTACACAATTAGTTATACCTGTATGAGGTTCACAAGGCCCCCAGGGGAGCCTGACTCCAAAAACAGCACTCCTTTCAGAATTAAATGAATCCCACTATTTTAATGAACTAATAAAAAGAAAAAGAAAAGAAATTACTTTGGGAAGAAACAGGGAAAAACCACCCTTGCTTTTTAACGGATGGCTGCCTCCATTTCTAAAAACAATAGTAACATCTTAGAGACTGAATAGGGGAGAATTGGCATGATGGAGAAGCAGTGGATACACAGTCAATGTACGGTACATGGGAAGATACAAAGGATTTGGCAGCACCTTTTTTTTTATGTTTATGGCACTTTATTCATACTTAACAAAACATGGAAGCCACCAAGATGAATGGACATATGGATAATGGGATGTTATTTAGCACTGAAATGACCACCCTTCCTTGCCTAACCATCTGGAGGATTTTAATGATTGTATGTCATTCCAAGCAGTGAAACTAGGACCAATGTGCAAAAGTTATAGGAAGCATATTTTATTCAGTCTCCCTGTTAGCCACTTTTTCATCACTTTGGCTAAAATACTTGACAAGAACAATTTAGGGGAGAAAAAGTTTATTTTGGCTTGCAGTTTCAGAGGTTCAGTCCATGGTTGGTTGACTCCATTTCTCTGGGCTTGAGATGAGGCAGAATATCATGGTGGAAGGGCATGTGGAGGAAAGGAGCTCAGTCCATGCCAAACAGGAAGCAGAGGGGTGGAGTGGGGGGGGGCGGGGAGGCTCTGCAGGGAAGATTGACCTTTCTAGGGCACACCCCAGTGACCTACCTCATCTAGTCCATTTAAACTAGGATGGACTGATTAGGTTGTAGCTCTTATAAGCTAATTATTTCACCTCTGCATATTCCTGCATTAACACAGGAGCTTTTGGGGTATACCTCATATCCAAACCATAACACTCCTATGGCAAACTTTCAGCAAATTGAACTGGTTAAAAAATCTTATGATCCTTTAAAAATAAGAAAACTCCCATCCCTGGAAATATTAATGTTAAAGCATGACCGAGTGACAAGAAATAATGTGTGTGTAGAAGTTTGCATTATTTGGATCTTTAATGTGTTCCCAGAATTTCAGATCCTTTGATTCTGTAAAGAAAGGGAAGGTTCACAAATTCTACCATGCCTTCAGATTCTCTAAAATCTGCCCAGGATCTATGAAATTGCAACAGTTAAATGTGGCTGTTTCCCAGGAATTTATCTTACCCGGAGAACTCCTTTAGGCTAGGAAGTGGATGATAAATAAACTCTTGCCAGGAATTAAAATGGTCCTCCTTTAATGCCATTTGAAGTCAAACCTTTGGAGTGTTCTTCCCTCCCATGTGACCCCCTCCTTTTTCTTTATTTAAAAGAATTGTGTCAAGAGCTCTCTTCCTCTGTAATTACCCCTGTCACTGCTGCTCAGGATGGTTTCACTAACTGGCAAGCAAATCTCTCAGAGAAAACAGATGATCGGCAGTTCTAAAGGGGAACATGGAGACATTTCATCTTGGAACTGCAGCGATGGCAGCTTTTAGTCAAGATCCTCAGACAGGGTTCAGCATTGCTTGTAATATCTTTCCAAGATGAGAGGCTACCCACTCAAAGGGGATCCACCGAACGTGAGCTCCATGTGACCCCTGAGATGCTTCAAAGTGTTGATTTGCCTGATGGTAAGAAGTTCCTGCCAGATTAAGGCTTCAGCTATTGTTAATTGATGATGTTTAGGAAGGACCAGTCAGTTTTGCTAGACTAACAGCCAGGTTGGTTCCTGGAAGCACTTTAATAGTGTGAATCCTTAGCAGCCAAAGCTGAGGCCCCCTGTAGAGTGTTCATGTTTGTAGTGAGTTTAATTTGGGGGAGAGTGATTTTCATCATAGCATGGAGAAGTTCAAAAGAAATTTTGTGCCAGACTACAAAGATGCACATTGAGACACTGAGTCAGATGTCATTCTTTCAAGAGGCTGCGTCCTCATGGCATTAAATCTGAATGAGAAGCACAGAGTCACATCATTCAACCCCCTTCAGCACAGCCGAGTTTTCCTTTTATCCTTGCTGTTGAAGGCACAGCTATAAAAACAGACTCAGGCTCTTTCAATTAAGTGATGGGGAATCTAGGATAGCTTGATTCTTCACACAAGCAGGAGGACTTCATACTTGGAGCAACATTTTATTCCTTTAGGATTGTCACTACATTTCAAATCATTCAGTGCTAGAGTCCACCCACCATGTATCATCTGTGCAATAGGTCTCCTGGTGTTTCTTCACATAGTGGACCTTGGTAACTAAGGACCATTTCTATGGGGGAAAATTATTTACTTTCATTCCACTTAGAAATGAGTACTGGTTACTGAACTCTGGAATGTAAACATAAATTGAATAGTGTTTAGCTGGCTTTCTGTATTTATGGGCTCTGCATCTGTGGATTCAACTGATGAAGACTGAAAATATTTGGAAAAAACATGTACAGACTTTTTTCCCTCATCATTATTCCCTAAACAATACAGTAAACAAGTGTTCTGCATAGAATTTGCGTTGCATTAGGTCTTAAAAGTCATCTAGAGATGATTTAAAGTATACAGAAGACAGGCATAGGTTATATGTAAGTACTTGAGCATTTTGTATCAAGAACTTGAGCTTCTGCAGAGTTTGCTCTCTGTGGGGCTCTTGGAACAAATCCCTCTTAGATATAGAAGTATGACTATTTATGGCTCATTTTAATTTGGTAAAAGAATCTTATGACACTTGGGATTAGAGTAAACACAAAACCCAAAACTTCATCCTCACCCTGGGTGTGCAAGGATGGTGGGTGGGAGCAGTGGCTCTGGGTGATTGGGGTCAGCTCTGTCCTCCACAGCCTTTCCCTCACTTTCAGAGTAGCTCCGAACCTGTGGTTCAACTTAGTTTTTGGAGTCATCATCATAGCCTGTCTCCACAGGCAATTTAATTTAACAGCATCAGTTCAGTACCTCTAAGGTCCAGACTCTGGCTAGGAATACAAAGATAAGGGGAACATCTAGGGGATCTCTGTGTATAAATAGCTATAATGTATGAGACTACCATGATACAAAGTACAAGCTATGAAGGGGACAGAGGAGGAAATAGGGAATTAGAAACCGTGGGAGTCCGTGAAAGCTATTTGGAGGAATTAAATGGTGATGCATGTGGAAGAAACATTTCTTAGGGTTAAAAAAAAAAGAACATAGTAAGGCAGGTAAGAGCTTATCTTCAGATTCCAGCTTTTCAGTCTGTGTACTATCATATACATTATTCTGACCTCTTTTGGGAGCTTATGGTGGAAAATGAACTGGCATTGGTTTAAGTTAAAAATGTAATTAATTGATTTGCATCACAAAAAGTGCAAGGTACAGATTTGAGGCATGACTGGATCTGTGGGCTTCTTAGGACTTGGTTTATTTTTTCTCACCTCTACTCTCTAATTGGCTTTAATCAGGGAGGGCTAGCACATAGGGTGGTAAAGATATTGCCAGTAGCTCCAGGTTTGTAGTCTATCTTCTCAGTTACTGTAGTATAAAGAGTACTATGTACAAAGTACATAGTACTCTTTCCCCACAGTCACACAAACATTTTGGTCTAGTGTTTCTCTGGTGTGGCTTGGTTTAAATGCCCACCGTTCCCATGCTAATCACTGTGACAGGCAAGATGGCTAACTTTGATTGGCAGGTCTAGGTAATGTATCCATCCTAACCACATAGACTGAGAGTGAGGAAAGGTGTTCCTTACGGGAAATTAGTGTGGTTACAAGAAGAACTATGGGCAGCTGGTAGGTAAAACCAACAGATGTCCTTTTCAGTTCCTTTCCTCTTCTGATTCTATTAGAAGTTTCCCTACATTTTTCTTGAGGCCCTTAGGATGCACTGGTATATATAACAAACAAAAATACAAAACACTCAGGTAAATTTGAATTTTTGCTAACAAATAGGTTTTTTGGTAAATGTATATATACCATAATTATTGTTTATTTGGAATTAAATATTTTTTGGTTGTTATATTTTATCTGGCAATCCTACCTTAGTACTTCTTAGAAGAAACCATCAGAAGTACTAAAATAGATGATGCTGTTAATAGCACAAAATATTCCTTCAATGTGACTTTTTATTTTTATTTTTGCCATGCATTAGCTTGAACTCTTGCATGCAAGGCAAGTGCTGAGCTTTTCTTTTTCTTTCTTTCTTTTTTAACAACATAAAAACACAAAAGCAGGTTAAAACTTATTAAGAAGTTATTATCAACTCTGCATGCATACTGGGATGTTCCAAGGAGCTTAAAAATACCGGTGACTGGGCCCCGAAGTAATTGTAGTGAGGCTGGGGCCTAATATTTTTCAAGTCTCTCTAGAAGATTTCAGTATGTGACCAAGGTTGAAAGGCATGGTACAACAGTGTTAAATCTTTGAAGGTAATTTCTGCATTAGAAGACAGAGAAAAATGGGTGTAGGAAGTGTTTTCCAGTTTTTCTAAGATCACACATGAGCAGCCAGTTATTCACTCTGATTTCTGTAAGGTGGTTGCTGATTCACAGAATGCACTAATAAATTTGTTGAAAAGAAAAGTCATTCCAGATATAATTCTTACAACATGAATTGGCAAATGTAGTCAGAGTGCGTTTTTTACAAATGAGTGTCAATAGAGAGACATTCCTGGAAGGACAAATTATGTGGGAAAGACGGTTCAATTTTTGGCTGTCTTTCATTTACTTAAGGAATACTTTATTTTCTGCATGTGTTAACTATGCAATTTCAGTGCTTTTTAATAAGTCCTTCAGTCATGGGATATTTGCAAATTAAAGTGCCCTAGTAAACTTAAGGAAAACACATACACATCCCAGCGTCCTCCTCAGTTATTGGAGTAATTTGACATGTTGGTATGGGGTAGAGCCTATGGTGGCTACTGAAAGAAAGGTAATTAATAATGTACAGCAATCATCAGAATGATGATCCAAGTTAGTCTTTTATGAGCATGTGTGATGTGTGAAGTACTGGGAAAAGCCCTTCACAATGTACCTCAACTCCTTCAATCCTCTATGTACCCATTGAGATTTATCGCCACTTCACAAATGGAGAAACCGAGATCTAAGCTCATCCAACGACTCATTCCCCTCGGAGATAGTGAAGTCTCTTATGGGTAACTGTTTTAGTTGGTTGAACTGTTATAACAAAATATATCATAAACTGAGTAGCTGATGAAGAACAGAAATCTGCTCCTCATAGTTCTAGAGTCTGGGAGGTCTAAGATCAAGGCATAGAAAACTTGGTGTCTGGTGAGGACTTACTTTCTGGTTCATAGATAGGGCTTTCTTGCTGTGTCCTCACAAGGATCCTCTGGGCCCCTTCTATAAGATGCTAATCCCATTGTGGGGTCTTTGCAGTCATGATCTAGTGGTCTCCCAAAGACACCCCCCAACCTCCTAACAATACCCTCACCTTGTGGGTGAAGATTTAAACATGTGAATTCTGAAGGGATTTAAGCATTTACACCATAGAAATAATTCATCCAAAACAGTAATGTGTAGTCACATATGAAGAACAAATTAAGATAACTTAATAAACAGGATCCTTTTGCAAAAAAGAAAACTTTGATCTAATGACTGGGCTTTTTGTCTAAACACTAGTCCCAGGAGAAATTTAGAAAACAAAGTGATGTGAGGTCAGGATATTTGCGGAATGAAACAAGAATCTTTCTGAAATCTCCAAAGAGTTAATGATTACTGCAACTGGGGCTTTCTGCACTATTGTGCATGCTATTAGCATAGCTCTGTTTAAATATTGTAATAGTTTCGTAATGTGCTTCCAGCTGCCTGCTACCCCAAGTGGCTGGTTATTCAAAACAAATCTTTGGTAAATATGATATTTCTTCTCACATTCCTCATCTCTTCCTGCTGATCACTCATGCTAAGAGGCCACAAGGGCCTGTTTTCTCCTCCACTCACTTTCCCATAATAAACAAAGAAGGAAGACCTGTTAATGTACCTGGGAGAGATGGGCCACAGAGATGTCCTCAGTCATTCAACAGCAGAGGCATTCCCTATATCTGAGGATCCAGTGGCTCAGGGAATCCAAGATCAGCCCTTCAGCTGTTAACATGGAGGTCATTGTTTCCCATCCTGTCTCTGATGGTAGTAACCTGGAAGCCAGTCCCTCTCATCAGCAGTCAATGAGAATGATTTACTCGTGCTTTTGTAGTTCCCAGGGGAACAATTCTCATGGCTCAGTTGGCTGTCAAGATTTATCTTACAGACATTGTCTAGTTAGAATTTGAGCTGAGTCAACCAGTGGAAACTCAACTAATTTTTCTGTCATTCAAAGTTGCAAAATTGCAACGTAAAGGGAATTTACAGATTATCTCATTTTGTGGTTTTTCACCCTGGGCTTCAGGGATGTTTTAGGTGAGCAGAAGTACTGCAGGGGTCAAAGCAGAGTGAGGGAGTCACAGAATCGATTGGGACCCTGGCATCCTACCACTGCTTCAAACAAAGCTGCTGTATTTGCTATACCTTCTATAGTCAGGCTCCATATAAAATTTTGCTTAATCCAATAGTGGACATTTGTTTTGGTTTTGGGCCTGGAAAGTGTGGATTACCCTTTCCCAGACCAATTTCCTTTCAAGGAATTGCCTCTTCCCCTGCTACGTGTGGTCTTGGGACTATCAATTCGGTTGTTATGCTGGAGCAGAAGATGAAAGGGAGCTCTGGGGTACTCCTCCCAGGACTGCCTGCTTTTTGACCAGCTACAACCAGTGAAAAGGCCACCTTCTCTAGGCCTGGCCAGTCACATGCTGGAACTCTGAACAATAAACAGGAATGCAAATGCAAGAGAAATGATTGCAATTCATCTCCACAAGCAATATTGCCCTCTTTTGCTCCATGATATGTGCATGTCTGCAACTGCCACACCCAAGCTCCTTGCAGGGACTTTGTTCTTTAGCTTTCAAGTCAGTGTTATGAGATCTGATATCTTTCCAACTAATTACTTTTTTCTCACAACTCATTCAAAGTTATGCAAAAACCTTTATTTTATAAGAGAAGAAATTGAGGCCGAGAAGGGGTGTGTATCTTGCTTAGAAGTCCCTTTGCACTGAATTAGAACTAAGACTAGAAAGCAAATCCAGCTTCCTGGCTAGGCTTTTTCTCCTGCACCTATCTAAATATCTATAGTGGCCTGCCTTGCAACATAAATGATTTTCTTGTTCCCTTTTTGTTCTTAAATCACATGGTTTTCTTAGCCATTTATTTTCCAGCTTTTGATTGATTAGGCAAAAAGCACAGAAAAAATATTTCTTTCCTGTAAAATACAACAAGGCAAAGATGATAAAAATTAGCTGACTCTTTGTTGAATTAAGCATACAATATGGAAGAGTGGAGATTGTGGAAAACTGGGGAGCATTCTCCACCTGAAAGTAATGGGTCGCCATTCAGTTTTAGTTTGCTATTGCCCTGGAATAATTTGGTTCCAGTGTGGCCAAAAATCCCTAAAACCCACAATTTTTTAACGATAAGCTCAAATAAGCTGGAAGTCTATTTTTTAATGTAAAATATTCTGAGTTGTTTTCAGTGGTGACTAAAATTGTTTAAAACTGTTTCAAAGGCCAAACAACATGTCTCTGGATTTGATTTAAGACATGGACCATCTGTTTGTAACCTCTTTCTTACTTTGTGCTTATTTCTCCTTTGTTCCATACCTTTCTATGACACTGTGGATGCTTTCTTCCTTTCCTAGAAAATTCCTGTGAACAAATTATATTTTGAGTCCTGATCGTCTTTCAACAGAAAAAAAAATATGTAAGCTTGATTAATTTTGAATTTGGTTGCCCTTATATTCTTAGCTAAAGTTCAGAGTGGAGGAAAAAGTTTAATTAGAGAATTCATTAATTAGAGTGTTTAGTTTTCCTAGTGGGATCAAACGGGTATCTGTAAAGCAATTCTGTGACATAGATCATTATGTAGAAAGGTCAGACATGAAGAAATATCAATTTCAGGTATTTAGGATGATTATCCTTCAGCACTATAGAAAAAAAAGTTACTGCAATGTGTGTTTTCAGATCTATGACCAGAAGAAATGACATATTTGGAAATGACATGTAATAAAATATGGAATAATGAGCTTTAAAGAGGTTTTTGTCTATAATGACTAAAGATGAAGGCAGAGAAGTATGTTTTAAGGAATGGAAAACATGCTGTGGGGACTTGGCTCTAGTGAGTGCAGACTACGGGTAGACAAACTACAATCCACCGATTGATCCACCCGGTCAAATCTGGTCCACTGACGGTTTTTTAAAAAGTTTTACTGGAACAGTCATGATCGTTTGTGATGCTTTTGGGTTACAAGAGTAGAGTGGAGTAGATGAAGCAGACTATGTGATTTTCAAAGTCTAAAATATTTTCGGTTGTCTTTTATAGGAAAATTTTGGTGATCCCTGATGTAGACCAATAATAGTGCTAGGTCTTGGTTTAGGCACAAAGATAAGGATGTGTCAAAGAAGTCAGAAAGGTAAAATAAAGTACTGTTGGCACTCTGTGGCCACAGGTTCTACATCCATAGATTCAACTAATCTTTAATAAAAAATATTTCAAAAGACAGTTTCATCTGTGCCAAGTATGTAGATTTTTTTCTTGTCATCATTCCCTAAGAAACAGAGTGCACCTGTTCACATAGCATTTGTGCTTTATTAGATAGTATAAATAACCTAGAAGTGATTTGAGGTATAAGGGAGGATATGCGCAGGCTACATGCAAATGATAGGGACTTGAGCATCTGAAGACTTTGGTATCTGTAGGGAGTCCTAGAACAAGTTTCCCAAAGATCCTGAGAGATGACTGTGGAGAGGAAAAGTGGTAGAGTTCAGAGTACATTTTGCAGATTCATGCAAAAGGAATTGGTGGAGTGGATGAAGATCATGAGGGGAAAGAGAAGGGAAAATAAAAAGAGGCAGGAGAAGTAAGGGAAGGGCCTCAAGGAAGGGGCATCTAAACTTGTTGGCCTCTTGAAAGACCTTTAATGTGCCCCGTTTTGAACCTCATCCAGGTTCTTGTCTTGCTTTTAGATTAGAATTACACCTAAATTGATGTGTCCTGTGGATAGGAGAGATGAAGATTAATCGATCTTGATGGTTCTGGGTGAGCACAGAGGCCTTGTTTTGTGGGTGAAAAATGCAAGATTTTAGTAGTTTAATAGACATCAGCTTAGTTCAAGATGGGATTTTGAATTGAAGGTAAAGATTCCCAGAAGATCTCAAGAGGAGTGATTTTTTTCTTTCTTCATAGAATGGACTGAAGTTTTTGAAAGGGCTAAACTATTTGGCTAACATCTACAGGAGCTTCTGCAGTATGTGTGGCAAACCCTGCTGATTGTACCCATAACTTCTAATCTGCTTCTTCCTTTACTATTTTACCTGAACCACTGAACACGTGGGATAAAGATCCTGTTTTCCAACCTCCCTTGCTGTTAGATGTGGCTACATGGCCAGATTATAATCAAGGGGGTAGAATGGACATGTGTACAGCTTTTGAAGAGGGTTCCTTAACATATTATCCATACTTCTTTTTCTTGCTCCCTTCTCCCTGCTGGATGGAATGGATGTTTAATGATTTGTTCCAGCAGCCATCATGAATCATGAGGTCATCTAGAAAATGAAAGTCATTAGTGATGGAGGAGAAAGAACGAAGGAGCTGATGATTCTGATTTTCTTGAGCATCATGCCATCTTTCAGCAGACTAATTCTATGATTTCACCTTTCTAAAAGCATTGTTACATTAGGTCTTTAAATTCACCACTGCTGAACTAATTTTTACTTAATATAGCATACACTCTGAAAAGGGATAAATTCTTATTATTTTGACCTAGTGCAGTAACTGAATGTATAAGTGGTTTTCCCCAAATTACTCAATGTGTGTGTAACATGGCCCTTGGAAAACCCTACTTTCATTCCTCATAGTGATAAAGTGTCTGTTCTCTCTCTTTTTCCTACATCAATCTTGCTTCTAGCAAGATGGATTCTATCAATCCTTTTAAAGAACTAGCTTCTGATTTTATTGATTTTTCCCTTGGTTTCTATATTTTAATTTTTTACTATATCTTGTTCCTATGCTCTTTCTTTCCCAATTTCTTAAAAGGAAGTTTTCATGATAGATTTGAAAGTTTTCTTCTCTTTTAGAGTACAAATTTCATTCTATAAGTTTTCCTTTAAGCATTGCTTTGGTTGCATCCTACAAGCTTTGACATTTTTTTTTTGCATTTTCTTATCATTTAATTCAAAATGTTTTCTAATTTCTCTTGATATTTCCTCTCTAATATATTGATTATTTACAAGTGTTCTGGTTAATTTCCAAGTATTTGGAGCTTTTCCTTTTACATTTGTTACTGATTTCTAGGGTATTTCCATTATGATCAGAGCATACTTTGAATGATTTCAATTCCCTTGCATTTGTTAAGATTTGTTTTATAAATCTAGATGTGCTCTGTCCTGTGCACTTGAAAAGAATGTGTATTCAGCTGTTGGTTGGAGTGTTTTCTGAATGCCAATTATACATAGCGAGTTGATGGTGTTGTTCAGTTTTCTAACCTCAATGATTTCTTATCTATCAGTTCTGTGAATTAAAAGAGTAGGATGTCCCCAGCTATTACCAGTTCTGTGAATTGAGAGAGTAGGATGTTCCCAGCTATATTCTGGGTTTTTCTATGTATTTTTTCCCTTTGGCTCTGTGATTTTTTTCCTTCTCATATTTTGAATATATACATAACAACAGATTCTAAGTCTTTTGGTGAATTGACCCCTTGATCATTCTTTATCCCTGGTGATTTTCCTTGTACTGAAGTCTACACAACCTGATATTGCCGCCATCGCTTTCTTTTGTTTAGTGTTTGTGTGGCAACCTTGCTCTACATTTTTGCTTTTAACTAGTTTTTAATCTCTTTTAATTGGAGTATTTAATGTATTTATATTTAAAGAAAATACTGTTACATTTGGATTTTAGTCTGCCATTTAATCATGTTTTCTGCTTATTTTTTTATTTTCATTCCTTTGTTCTGTTTTCATACTTTATTCTGGAGTTTTTGAAATAGTCTATTTGAATTAATCTACTATTTTTTCTATATCTCTTGGTATACTTATTGGTTGATATTGTGATTGCAAGATACTTATATACCTTTTCACATCCTACTTATAATACATATTTTACCACTTCAAAAGGAAAGTGGAAACCTTCCTACCCATTGGGTGCCATCATTCTCTCCCTTTTATCTTGTAGGTGTCTGATGTATTATGTTTACATACACTGAAAATCCTTCACTCAGTGTTATAATTTTTAGTGTCAATCATCAATTACATTTATGCGATATTTACCATTTCTGTTGCTTTTCCTTTATTTCGGATATTCCACATGTCCTTCAGATATGATTTCCTTTCTTCTTAAAGAGTTGCATTTTAAAAAGTGCTGAGAATATCTTCATTTCACTCTCATTCCTACAGAATATTTTCACTGGATATAGGTTTCTGGACTAATAGCATTTTCCTTTATTTCTGTTATGAAATCTAATCATTTGATTCCATGTTAGAACACATGTTATGCTTTATTTTCACCTTTTTTGTCTGCTTCCAATAATTTCTGCTTTTTTTGATATTGGGTTGCTTTGTTTTGTTTTTTAGTTTCCTGCAGTGTTTTCTTTAATGGACTAACTGTAGACTTTTTGGATTTACTCTGTTTGGAATTTGCTGAAATTCTTGAAATCTATTGAATTATATATATCTATTGCCAAATTTGGGAAATTTTAGCCATGAATTCATCAAATAATCTTTTTTCAATACAATTTCCCACTCTGTTTCTGGGACTCTGAAGACAGAAATGCTAGACTTTTAGTATTATAGTTTCCTAAGTCTTCATTTTTTAACTTTTTTTCCCCTTGCTATTGTTCAGATTGGGTAATTTCTATTGGTTTGTCTTCAAGTTCACTGATTCTTTCTACTGCCATTTGTATTTGTTATTAAAATGTTTTATATTGTAGTTTTATAGTTCTCAGTTTTAAATTTTCCATTTGGAATTATGTGTATGCACAAACATGTTACAATGTATCCCATTGTTATATATAATTATAATGCATCAATTTCAAAATAAAATAAACATTTCCATTTGGTTCTTTTTTTTTAAAGAGAGAAGGAGAGAGAGAGAAAGAGAGAGAGAATTAATTTTTATTGAGTTTTTCACATGGATTTTGTTGCTCTGACACTTAGCTGTGTGTACGTGGGTACTGGGGTTTGAACCCGTGAACTTGCGCATACTGGGCAAGCACTGTAACTGCCAAGCCACCACTCCAGCTCCTCCATTTGGTTCTTCTATTGCTTGTCTGATGCTGTTTGATTTTTTATTTATTTCAAGAGGGTTTACCTTTATTTTTTTGAGCATATTTTTGTAATGACTGCTTTACAGTCTTTTTTCAGATAATTTCAATGCCCATGTTATCTCAGTATTAACTTCCATAGTCATTTTCCATTTGAAATGAGATTTCATGTTGATTTTTTTGTATGCATTTTGTCCATTTTGAACATTATCATATGAGACTTTGGGTCATGCATATATCATAGGGATAATGTTAGTATATTTGTTCCTTTCTGTGGTTGTACTTTCAGGCTTCTTGAGATTCTCTTTTTTAGTACATGGACAGAAATTTGGGGCTTGATATACTTTGTCGGACCCTATGGATACTGTGACTATAACTGATAAGTCATGTGGTAAAACAGAAAAAGAAAAAAAGAGCAATAGAGAGAAGAGCTGCACCCACTTGAGACTACAGAGTCTGATCAGAGGGAAGGTTCCTCTGCTCCAGAGTTTAAGGCTGCTATGGATCCCCTCTTCCACTACTGTTGTCACTGCTACAGGCACCATGGGATTTCTGGGGCCTGGGGTGAGAATGGAAAAATAAGAAATAATAACAACAAAAGGAGTAAAGAAAGGAAAAAACAAAGCAAAGAAAAACAAAAGGAAAGAAAGGAAAACAGAAAATAGGTCATGGCCCCCTAATCCCCACTCTTTCTGAGTGTCGAGATCCTTTACTCCTGCTCCTTTTTTTGTAGGGGGGTACTAGGAATTTAACCCAGGGGAGCATTAACCACTGAGTCACATCCTGGCCATTTTTTTTATTTTGAGACAAGGTCTTGCTAAGTTGCTTAGGGCCTTACAAAGTTGCTGAGGCTGGCTTTGAACGTGCAATCTTCTGGCCTTATCCTCTGGAACCCCTGGGATCACATGGGTGTGCCACCACACCTGTTTACTCTTGTTCCTTGATAAGGAACTAGAGGGCTCCTACTGGTGTTCCCTCTGCGTGGATCTCTACAAATTTCAGACTTCCTTGATACCATATGGGGGGTCTCGGAAGAAAAAGGTGGTGAACCCATCCCCATTGTTGGTTTTTATACACATTCTAATCTTCTTTCCCAGTTTGCTTGCTCCTTTTTACTCTTCAGAGGCTTCGAATAGCCACCAAATACATTTGGTCCAGGATTTATTGTACGTAGTAAGGAAGTCAGTAAGGATGGTGCTTACTCCACTCTTCTTAAAACTAGAGCCATTCCTAGATTTCAGTCACTAGTAAGTCTCTTCTCTCCATCAGTTACAACACTAATTGCAGCATAATTTGGGACTCATTCTACCTGTAGAATACTATTAGATGCAAAAATAAAATAGATTGGCCAAATGTTGCATTGAAAAGGAGGACAAATTTGAGAGGTAAAGCAGTTGCTCCCAATTTCTCATGCTGAATGTTCCATACAGGGTGTAGGAGGGCAGCAATTATTATCCAGATACAAGAGTTTGCTCCTTTACAATGAACCCATCCTTCTCTAGTGTTTGTGTTTAGGATGCATTAGTTACAACAGCTTAATGTTCATTTTAACCATCCTTTATCTGCACATGTATTTGGTACTTTTTCTCAGAGAAGTTGAGGAGTATTGTATTCTGATTCCTTTCAGGGCTCAGACCTTCTAGGAACAACCCTGACTTTCATTGTGCTCAAATTTTTCTGTTTTCCAATATTATTTTCTTTAGATACCCAGCACATTCACTCTTTTCCTTATTTTATAGACAAAAAAAGGGTCAAAGATTTATTGAGTTTTCACAGAAAATTACTCACAAAGCCAGGTTCCATCTTTTTATTTTATCATATTACCTGGAGTAGAGTTTGTGGCAGATGATGAAATTTTGGCACATATACAGCATGAGAAAAATAAAAGTATTTAAAGACAAGAAGCTCAAGCAAAAAGGGATATCATGCAGAGGCAAAGATGTGGAGATGAATACCTTGGCAAAATGTACTGCAACAATCTTCTAGACTTTTCTATTTCATCAGTTCTTCTTCAAGCTACTGAAATCTGGTACCCACATTCCTTACTCTTCTGAAATTTTTCTCACCAAGACCACACAAGACCAGTGATGACCAGATCCTGTAGATTAGATTTTTCCTAGTGCTTAACTGAACTCTAAAAATCATTTCCTCCTTTGACTTCTGAGATAGTACAAAATTCTAGTTTTAGTTCTATTTTTTTTTTTGGAGGTATTCCCTTTCTGTGTTTCTGGTAACACTCTTCCTCTACCCAGTTCTTCAATATTGATGTATCTATCAACAGTCAACTTGTTTTTTCCCCTTTGTAACACTAACTGTTGAACAACATTGACTTATTGACTCTTAACTGATGACATCTAAATCTCCATTTCTTTTCCAGTCTTTCAGAGAACATCTCCTCTTGTGTATCATCTAGGAATCTCAAGTGTAATACTTCGAAAACACATCATTTCTTAACAGTAACCTCCTATCCCATGTTTGCTTCACCCTTCAATATTGCTCGGTTCAAAACCGGTACAACCACCTACCCAATTACCTAAGTGAGAAATATAAGTGGTATTTTCTGCAGGTGTCTATTTGAGTGTATCATAGACCTTTTCAGCAGGCTATTCCAAAGCAGGTTGCTATGTCAGTTGGTGTCTAAGCTTACCTCCTGCTGCTCCCAAACTCAGCTCCTCAAACAACACATTCTCTACCCCAACATCACTGAGCTATGTGAATTTTCCCAAACAGGCTTGGTTTCAGTTTCTTCCCATGATTCTTGCCACAAGCTGTTTACTCAGCCAGAATGCATTTCTCCCACCTCTTCTTCACCTAACTACCTCTAGATGTTACTATAACCTCTGGAAACCATTCCCTGACAACTTTACGCCTGCCATAACAAGACTGTCTAGTCCCACTCAGTCATCACTTGGAGTTGCAAGTTTTAGAAATTTAATGTAACTCCATTTTGATTTGGAACTATGTAACAGGATTTTAGTCCCTTTTGTTAGAAAGCAAATATTATTTTTATCACTTCTGTTCAAAGAGATACACCATACACATTGAGATGTTCCAATGGAAGAAACAGAAGTTTCCCAAAAGAAGCCATTAAAGTGACACTTAGCCACAGCGAGAACAAGATCCTAGATGAGTTTAGCACTCTAAGTTTAAAAATCTTTTCCTCTTAAGGTTGCTGCATTTAATCCTGATATAGAATAAATCTCTGGGGAAGGCATCACTATTTTAATGATGATGAAGGACCTAGGATAAGTGCCTATTAGAATTGGCTATCTAGGGCTGGAGAGTTGGCCCAGTGGTGGAGTGTTTACCTGGCATGGGCGAGGTTGTGGGTTCGATCCCCAGCACCGCATGCACAAATAAATGAATGAAAAATAAAAACAAGATGAAATAAATTAACTCTCTTTCTTTAAAAAACTGCATTGCCTGTCCAGGTTTCAACTCTGATTTAGATGCAATAGTTTTTGATGTTTTTGAGGTGTCAAAGGGATAGATCATTATTGTGGAGAGAGATAGAACTTCCTCTCATGCTACAGTGGCATAGAGTTATTTCTGGCACAGTGGCCTCGTTAGCCCTCCTGATTCCATCTCAATGTTTCTCTCCTCTCACTTCCTTCCAGTCCTTCTGGAATCCCCTTTCTGGGATGGGAGTGGAAATGTGAGTCAAATCACCTAAAATGACTTAATTGCCTTTGCTTCTAATTCCTTTCTTTTTTTCAAGAGCAATAGATTAATTATCAAGACACTAACCACATGGTAGAGTCCCTGGGTGAAAGATACTTTTCCCCTTTAATATGTGTTGATGATACTGATCTCTCCCAGAAAATTCTTAACACAATTAAATCTGAGTGGGTTGCTTTACAGAAATATTCATGTAGATTATAGCATTAAACCCCCTAATTGCAGATTAAAGAAAAAAATTTCAAACCCTAAAATTATTTAGCAAGAAAAAAGAACACATTAATTAGCATCTATCCTTAGCCTGCCCCAAACTGCACTTAACATGCTCCAGAAGTGGTAATTTAAAGAGTTAGAAAATACTACACTTCTCTATGTGCCTCTAGTACCAAATAAAACTGTTCATATTTACTCTGCAGGGTGGACCAGTGCTTTTTAAAGTTTGGTTTCTTAACAGCCACAAAGGGAGTTTTAATTTGGCTACAGGTCAACATGTACAGGATTCAGTTTGCCAGAAGTGGCTACTCTGTGACTGAAGACTCTTAAAAGCGAGATCTGAGACCCTCACATTCAAAGTTGGGGATAAAAAGAGGAAAGTCTAAGCTCTGACTTTAAATCAAATGCTAATGATTAATAATGAGAACCACTCATGCAAATTCACTTGTCCCAGCACATTTAAGGAAGTGGTTTTTACACTTGAGCCTGCATCAGAAGCCCCTGGAGGGCTGCTTATTAAAGCACAGATGGTTGGTCCCCCTCCCCAGATTTTTGATTCACAAGGACTGGGGTGCCACCCAGACGTTTGCATTTGTAACTAGTTCCAAGGTGTTGCAGATGTTGCTGATCCCTGAGCAACCTGCTAAAAACTCCTGCTTTAAGTTAAGCTTAATGAAGACAGTTGATTTCAAAGCATAGAGATGGTGATTTATCCCAAAGAGTTTCTTCCTTCATTTGGCAGTCTTCCATTCTCCAATATCCAGATTTTTAACTTTATATCTGGTCTGATTTTTGCCAAACCAATTGGCCTACTCTATTGACTGTGTTATTGTCAGTAATGAATAGACTGTTGTTTTGGACTGTAACAACAGAAAAGAGGACTCAAGCTGGCTTAGGAATTTATCAAATAGATTTGTATTTTATAGACACAATTTACTTGCTCACAGAGAAAGTATAGTGCTGGGTGACTTTCAGGGTGGCTTTGTGATGTTTTCAAAGACCCACTCTCTTCAATTCTATTCCTCCACTCTGCAAGCCAGTTTTGGTTTCACGGGAAGACTGGTTCCCTTCCTGGTTTTAGAGTAGCTCCTGACTAATTAAATTTACAAGTTGATTGCTCATTTCTATTGCAAAAGAAAGTGACTTCCTAGGGTTTTCTTCAGAATAAGGAGACGTTTTTTGTTTTTTTTTTAATTGAGAAATTTATTTTTTGAACAACCATACTAGTTTTTAACAAAATAATATAAAATATATAGATTCTGGAGATTACATTTACCCCCAAGAGTGCTCCTTCCAATTACTCACCCTTATCCCTCCCTTCCCCTTTCCATAATATCTGTAAAAAAGTATTAGGTTGTATAACATTACACCTTATCTGGATTTAAAACATGATAATAGACCACTTTTCACAATGACCAGGGTCTAGATCCAGCCTCCACAGATGAGTGGAGACATTCGACCCTTGGTTCTCTGGGTTAAGCTGATTTTACTCAGTATAATTTCTTCCATAGTCATCCATTTACCTTCAAAGGCTGCAATATCATTGTTTCTAATTGCTGTGTAAAATTCCATGGTATACATGTATCACAGTTTTTGGATCCATTCATCTAGTGAGGGACATCTGGGTTGTTTCCATAATCTAGCAATTGTAAATTGAGCTGCTATGAACATAGATATTGCTGTGTCACTATAATGTGCTGATTCTAAATGCCCTGGAAAAATACCCAGGAGTGGAATAGCAGGATCATATGGTGGGCTCATCCCTAGTTTTTTGAGGATTCTCCACACTGCTTTCCAGAGGGGCTGTACCAGTCTGCAGCTCCACCAACAGTGTGTTAGTTATCTCTCCACAACCCCTCCAGCATCTATTATTGTTTATTTTCTTAATT
Source organism: Aplodontia rufa (assembly GCA_004027875.1). NCBI lineage: Eukaryota > Metazoa > Chordata > Mammalia > Rodentia > Aplodontiidae > Aplodontia > Aplodontia rufa. Next base: position 30,722 of record PVKS010006075.1, read on the forward strand.
TTTGCCAGTCTGATTTGCATGAGGTGATATCTTAATATAGTTTTCATTTGCATTTCTCTGATTACTAGTGATTTAGAGCACTTCCTCATGTATTCATTGGCTTGATCAATGTCCTCTGTTGAGAAGTTTCTATTTAGCTCTTTGACCCATTTATTAATTGGTTGTTTGTGTTTTTGTAGTTGAGGTTTTTGAGGATTTTGTAGATTCTGGATATGAGGTCCCTGTCAGAGGAATCACAGCCCATGATTTCTCTCCATTTCTGTAGGAAACCTCTTGACTCTTTTGATTGTTTCCTTGGCAGTGCAAAAGCTTTTAAGCTTTTGTACAGAATAAGGAGAAGTTTTACGAAAGCCTCTGCAGGTCTCTTGTTATGTCTCCTTGTCCAGGACCCAATCACAGGCTCAGATGCAAAACAGGAGCAGGGGTTTGCCTTTAGTAACTTGATGAGGCCAGTTCCTTGGTGATAAGCATGTCTACAGATTCTTCTGTGACTTGTGGTATGCGGGACACAGACGTAGGAGCTAGGTAGCAACCAGTAGTGTGAGTTACACTCTCTAAGCATTTCTAAAAGTAGTTAGCTTTAGAAAACTAGACAGGTGTTGGGGGAAAATATTTTGGATATTTTTAAGAAATGGGATTTTCCAGATAGAATTTAGTAGAATCGTAGAATCCATGTGACAATGGGAAAAGGTGGGGCCATGTGGTCCACCTGCTTTGAAACTCAAAGCTGCCATGTCTTAAGGTGAAGCCCTGATCCACCTTTTTGTTTCAGTTCCATCTTTCAAATGAAGATACTACAGAGTTTTCAGGGAAGAGTGGGTGCAGGGAAACTAGCACAGGGGCTCTGATAGTACCAGTCATTGTTTGTGATAATAACTAAGTCAAGTTGCAGACTGTTATAGGGACTTAAATATTGGTACTATGACCTGATGTGAGTTGGTGATTACTTTTTTCTCTGCTCCATTTCTCTCCATTTTCTCTCTGACATCCTTAGTGTTTTGAAGCCTTATCCTTGAATTAATGCCTTCTGATACGTTTCTTTTTTATTGTGTATGTGTGTGTGTATACGCTGTTAAGTAGAACAATTGGCAAATTTTGGATGATTTCCATTTAGGGAAACAGCGATGATCTAGGAAACTTCACACTTTTTTTTTAATTATTCAGAAATTTATTTGTTGAACAATCAAACAAGCTTCTAATGAAATTATATAATATATATATAAATTCTGAAAATTAGATTTATCCCCAAGAGATCCCCCAATTACCCACTCTTATCCCCCCCACTTCCCAATACATCTGTACAAATGCCTTAGGTTGTATGACATTACACCTTATCTGGATTTAAAACATGATAATAGACCTCCTTTCTCAATGGCTTGGGTCTAGCTCCAGCCTCCGCAGATGAGTGAAGACATTCAACCCTTGGTTCTCTGGATTATGCTGACTTCACTTAGCATGATTTCTTCCATAAGCCATCCACTTACTTTCAAAGGCTACAACGTCATTATTTCTAATTGGTGAGTAGAACTCCATGGTATATATGTACTACAGTTTTTGGATCCATTCATCTAGTGAGGGACATCTGGGTTGTTTCTATAATTTAGCTATTGTAAATTGAGCTGCTATGAACATCGATTTTGCTGTGTCACTGTAATGTGCTGACTCCAAATCCCCTGGAAAAATACCCAAGAGAGGAATAGCAGGATCATATGGTAGGCTCATCCTTAGTTTTTTGAGGATTCTCCACACTGCTTTCCAGAGGAGCTGTACCAGTCTGCAGTTCCACCAACAGTGTGCTAGTGTGCCTGTCTCTCCACAACTCCTCCAGCATCTATTATTGTTTAATTTCTTCATCTTTGCCAATCTGACTGGTGTGAGGTGATATCTTAATGTGAAACTTCAAACTTTTAAGTTCCCTTTAAGATGCTTGGTAAAATACTGTATCTGACTATAACACATGTTTGTGACATGTAGAAAGCTAATGAATTCATGGACTTTGTTTCCTTTTTGGATATTAAGTACCAAGCTGATGCAGAGGGTGGTGTGGGCACACTGGTGGCCTGTGAATGGTTTCATGTGGCACATGGGCTATTCCTTGATATCTCTCACTTAATGTGTGTGTGTTTGATGTCAAGATTCAGAAGGGCAACTCTCTCATCCTTGTATGGTGCCCTCTGGCCACTTTTCTCCACCATCTGCCCTCCCTCTGTCTCTCCCAATACCACAGCTCAACCCTGGGGCTCTTTTCTGCCTTTAGCTTTCATACTCCTGAGTTTCATCTCTGGCACAGGCTGATTTCCACAGTGTCAGTTGTCTCCTGATGGCTGATGCATCTCCATGAACCCCACTGCATCTCAGATGGCTTTCTCCTTCAATGTCTCCAGTTGCCCAGTCACCCTCCATCCCTGGGTTCCATCCTTCTCTTGCTCCATGGGGTTTTATCCCCAGAGTAGCATCACTGACCTGCATAATGTTCTCAGATTCCTCATTCCCAGATCACACTCCCAAACGGTCCACCATCTCCCTCCCTCCTTTTCAGGTGGACCCCCATAGCCCTTCTCTGTCTCTTCCTTTAGCCGTTTTCTGAAACTCTTTGAGATCACCGCTTTCAGAACCTGCTTTTCTCTCTACATTCTGGCAATTCCAGGTTCTACCGTTAGCCCAGAGTGAACATAATTGTCTTTGGGATAACAGCCCTCTTGAATTTTTGCACTTTTTCCTTATATCCATTAGTTTCTTTTTAAAACCATCTTTATATATGTAAAAAATGAGGCAATTTAAAGAAAACTATTAAATGGCTAATAGTATACAGGTGGTATGTGGGCTTGGCAAATTATGAAGAGAGTGCAAAGCTGGCTAAAGTTGGGAGTGGTGCCATGAATATAAAATTGCAAGGTAGTGGGAGAAGTCATTTTGGAAGGATGGTGACGTACTAGCTGGATGACAAAACTGTTAGGAAGAGTCTCAGCCTGTTAAAGACTCCAGGTCAGCCTCCAAGAAGGCACTCAGTGCTGGGTCTAAGAGTCTCGGTTTTTTAATCCTGTTCTCAATGGTATAAAATGTTGAACAACTGGCTTTCAAAAACAAACAAGCAAACACAAAGGCCCTGTTTGTAGCATTTCTTGATCTCCAGTGTCAGCACTCCCATAGTGGGTGATTCTAAACTAATAACTCGACATTATTAAATGTGGATTTGGGCACTTGCCTAGTGGTGGAAGCCAGTCACCACATGCCACCGCCTGTCCTGGTCAATATTTAATTTCTGTGTTCCTCAGTTTCTTTTTGCAAGGAATGGCAGTAATCGTTTTATTTATTTCATAAAGCTGTTAGATGGATTAAACCATGTAAAACATATAACAGGAGTATGCGTTTGCATGTAATAGATCTTCTCTGCTGTTTCTTGCTTTTTTCAGTACCAGGAGATTGAACCCAGAGACGCTTAACCACTGAGCAACATCCCCAACTCATCTTTAATTTTTATTTTGAGACAGGGTCTTGCTAAATTGCTTAGAGCCTCACTAAGTTGTCAAGACTGGCTTTGAACCTGTGATCCTCCTGCCTCAGCCTCCCGAGCCACTGGGATTTCTTCTCTATATTATCAAAGAAACGTGTAGGGGACAAACTTAGACATTTAAAAGCTACAAGGCATTTTTGTATGGTTTTGCATATATCAGACAAGAAAAGAGATCAAGAAAATGGCTTTCTCTGAAGTTCAATCCTTTCAGTGCTGGGAGGGAGAAGCTCAGAGAACCAGCAAGCGAAAGCAATGCCTCTTTACTATCAGGAGCCCAAAACCAAAGCCTTAAAATCAAGAGAGAAACTATTGCACTGTTCCCCAAAACTTTCTTTTACATGGGGTCATGGCCCTGTCTGATGTTTGTGCCTTTTCTCTGCCTTATCCATTAATTTCCTTTTAAACACATCTTTATGCATATAAAAAAATTGGAGGCTGTTTGAAGAAAACTATTGAATAGTTAATAGTACAGGTGATATATGGGCTCAGTGTCTATATTAGAGCTACATTTGCAACTCTTGTTCCTGAAATTATCAAAGTATTAAGAAGGTCAAATACAGGAGACCCCTGGAGAAATGTAATCAAATGGCAGAGATTGCTTTGTACCAACTCATTGCAGAATTGACAGGATTCCAGATGGAGGTGGGAAATCAAAGATCCAGCCACAACATATATTTCTGATGGTGCATGCCATCAACAGACCCTTGGATTAGGAAAGGAAATAGAAAGAGGAAGCCCATGCTTCTTGCCTAAATCCTGTTGAGGGCTTATGGAGATGGCACATGGAACTTGAAGGACACATGAGCCTTTATATAAGTTAGGCAAATGGATGGAAGAAGGAGAACAAGGAAATCATTGTTTCTTAGCTCTGACATTGGAGGTGTGTTACTTCTTGGAGTTTGCATCTATATAGTAAGTTATATCAGGGGTGAGCAGTGCCTTCTCTTTCCTCACTAATAGCAGCACAGGCAGTACTGAGTGCCAAGCTTGAGAATTTGGGCCAACCGAGAGAGAGATCCATTGTTTGACTCTTTACCTCCATAATCCTGGGTTGAGAGTTAAAGGAAAGATCAGAATGAGCCTCCTCTTTAGCCAAATCAGTGCTCAGGGTTCACTCTGTTGATATTATCTTGGCCAAAGTAACCCAATTTGACAGCTCAGGGATGAAAACTTTCCCTAGATAGGAGAGGTAATGCTCAGAACCAAGTTTACGACTTACTAAATGTCAAGTACCTAGGAATCTCAAGGAATCATCGGCCTCCTGGGATTTCTGCTAAAGTGAAATAAATCCTACTGCCAAAGATATGACTGTTCAAGAGATAAAAAGGATCCAAGAGCTCACAGGGCTTCATATTTGGCCTCTGTTCTTTCTGCTTTTCAGAAGACAGAAGCCATAGTACATCCAACCCTTTTGCCGTACCTAAACCAAGACGCAGCCCAAAGGAGAGGACAAATGGACATTTCTACCAAGAGAGGTCACATTAATAATACATTTCAGTTGGATTAAGGTTATCGACTCCCTCAAGCTTCAAGGGTGAGTAATGACAACTATTTGTATTGGGGTATTTTAGAGACTACATAAGATAATAGATGTCAAGATACTGAATGGTTCTCCAAAGATTCAAGTTATCATTATCACAGTAAAATAAAGGCAAGATAACTGTCATGACAAGGGCCATTCTGGGGGTAGGAGGGGCAAGTGATAAGACTAAGGAGGTAGAGCTGACACATGTAGGCTCTAAATTCCAACAGTGTTAGTCAGTTTTCCATTGGTGTAACAAATGCCTGAGATAAATGACTTGAGAGAAGATTTGTTTGGCCTCATCGTTTTGGAGCTTTCAGTCTATGATTGATTGGCTCTGTTGCCTTGGCCCGGTGGCGAGATAGCATATCACGGTGGTAAGTACATGACAGAGCTCATATCAAGACTGGAAGAGAGAGGGAGAGAAAGAGAGGTAGGCACTGGGGTACCATGTCCACTTCAAGGCATACCTCCGATGACCTGAAGACCTCCTAGTAGGTTCCAACCTCTTAAAGGATCCAACCTTCCCAATAGCATCAAATTGAGGACCAAGCCTTTAACATATGAGTCTTTGAGGGACCTTGTAGACCCAAAAACTATAGGAGCCATTCAACTAGCATTTCAAGGTCTTGAGCTTGCAGAGGGCCCATCATAGGACATCGCAGTCTCAATAATTATGTGCCAGTTGCCCTAATAAATCTTATCCATCTGTCTGTCTATCTACCTACCATCTATCTCCTATTGGTTCTGTGTTTTGGAGAACTCTGACTCGTGTATTATGCTTTTGATTCCTTTTGTTGCTTTGAAATATCAAAAATCTTCAACAGAGTCTTGAATTGAGTTTGAAATTTTGTGGCATCTCATAAAAGGGAGACATATTGAATTATTTCATTCTTATTTTCCTTTAAGAAATCATAGGTTGAAAAATAAAATCCACAGACAATCCTGGAAAGGAAGAATAAAAGGAGTGGATTTAACAGGGAAAGAAGAAACAGAACCTCTGCAACTCAGGGAGGGACCTGAGAGCAGGATACTATCTTGGTGTGCTAGCCCAGAGTTTATAGTGGTCCTGGGTGTGAGCATTATTTATGCAAAACAGGCATTGAAAAATCACAGACAGAGAAAAGCACCAACTGTACATGGAAGCAGGAGTGATTGGTATGAACCATTCAAGTTTTGCTTTACAAACTTTCCTTCATCTGGCCCATCTGGGTTAAGGCTAATTCCATCCTTCCAATTGCTCAGGTGAAAATCTTGGAGTTAACCTTGACTTCTTTCTTTGGGAGATCCTGATGCGATTTTTTCGTAATTTCTCTAGAACCTGACCTTATCACCTCACCTCTATTGCTAACACCTAGGTTAGCATTATTTCTTGCTTGGATGATGGCGGTTGATCTTCTTGCTCATCCTTGCCTCCCTAACAATAAGCTGAGTGGCCTTTACAACGTAAGTCAAAGCATCTAGCCTTTTCACTAACTCCTTTAGTGGCTTCCCATCTCAGAGTAAAAATATGTCCCTGAGTAGAGTTTATACGTCTCTCATGGCTGCCCCCCTAACTCACTCCTCCACATTCTTGCCAGCCCTTATCCCTCTGACCTGCTCAGTTTTACTCACACTGACCTTGGATTTTCTGAACAATTCAAATGTGCTTCTACCTTAGCTCTTGTTGTTTTTTCTGCTTGGAACTCTTTCTTCCACTTTCTTCTTGTTATACTTAAATGGTACCTTAAATCAAAGAGGCTCTCCCTGGACAGGTAGGTACTGAAAACAGTCCCTCTCTTCCCAGACTCCTGTGTCCTGCACTTTGCTTTACTATTCTCCATATCAATTATTATTACAAGGCCTATGCTTATTTGACTAGGGCCTATTCCTTCTACTAGAATATAAGCTCCATGAAGGTAAGAATGTCTGTGTATTTTTTAGTATGACCTGATGTTCAATAAACATCTATTGAATGAATGAACAGATTAGCGCATTGAGCCTGCTTCCGGATGACCTTGGTTTGAATCTCAGTTTGGCATTTTTAGTTGGTGGACTTTAATAAGTTGGGCCTCCTCTGTAAATTGAGATTAATGATTTGATGTGTATCATGATTATTGTATCCAAGGAGACAAAATAGGCAAGTGTTTAGGATGGTGATAAGTGGATAGCAAATGCTAAATAAATATTAATTATTGCTGTTATTGAGTAATAATAATGATCTGCACAATTGCATATGAAAGACTCTGTGAAGTGGAAGTAGAAATGGTGATGTAGGTAAGTTAAGCAATTTTTAGTGTCAAACACCTAGTGAACAATGGAGGAGGTGCAGGTTTCAAAACTAGCTCATGTGGTTCCAAGCCATGGTGAATAGGGCTGCATTTGAGCTTTGGACTTGTGAAGACATGAACACCTTTCAAAGGAATAATGTTGTTGCTAATGTCATTATTGCAATATATTAAAGATAACTTCTGTTCCATGGATTTCATTGTTTGGACCTTGTACCCCAAAGGCTGTGTATTCAAGGCAGTGGCACTGTTGGGAGGTAGGAGAAACTTTCAAAAGCGAGGCCTAGTGGAAGGAAAGTCAGTAATTTGGGGTATGGCCTTGAAAGGGATATTGGGATCTTGGCTCTTTCCTCTCTCTCCTGTTTCCAGGCTGTCATGAAGTAAGCAGCTTTGCTCTGCCACACACTTATGGCCATGATGTGCTGCCTCACTTCAGTCCTAAAGCAATAAATATTACATACTGCTATGATTGAATACTAATAGGGTCAAACAATCATGGACTGAAACCTCTGAAACCAAGAGCAAAAATAAATCTTTCCTCCGTATAAGTTGATTGCTTCAGGTATTTTGTCACAGTGACAGAAAACTGACTAACACAATGGAACATCAAGTCCAATCACGTAATCCACATAAAGCATGGTCAAGTAAGTTTTGGGAACACTGAATGCTCCAGTTCTTAGATATTGTCAGTGCAAATTACATAGTAAAGGCTCTATGTAATCCTCCCTTGAAGACTCCTGTTCAACTGTGGCAAATACACTGCTCAATATACATTTTGCCAAAGAACCCTTTGTGTATGTTACATCTACCAGCAGGGCTGGACCAATATTCTGTAGCATGTACTTGAAAAAATGCTAATATAACTAAATCTATCTAAAGGAGGTGTTGGCTCTTGGTTGGATTTTCAGGCTATTGGAAGCTGATACCTGAAGTTTGGAATGTTTACTCAATTTGGCCAGTCAGTTAGAAACTAACACAACAGGAGGTCAGGGATCTATTGGGTCCTGAATGAATCTGGAATGGGATTGCTGTAGGTCGGTTGAGGCTCAGGCATGTGGCAGTGCACAACAGATAGCAGCATGGAGCAGGAGGAGGTAGCATGTGAGTGTCCCAAAAGATCTCGGTGACTGGGAAATCTGTCGGGGAGCCATATGAGGCTGAAAGAAGGTATGAGAGTCTGAGGGACCTTGTGGCTGATGAGTGGATCTCAAATTTAAGCTGGCGGTTCAGGGACATGCATGAAAACAGTGTTGGTTTTCATCTCCAAGGGATGGGAATACCATTTAGGAATTCAAGAAGAAGCTAAGTTGATCAAGAAGAGCTTATAAGAGTGGAGGTAGGGTAGGACATGCCAGAAGCTTGATTCCAAGGAGCAAAGTCACAGTGCAGATGATAAAATGTGATTCCTTAAATACTTTCTGACTTAGACTTCATGGTCACAGACACTAAGCTGAGCCTACAGCTCAGGGCTAAGATCCTAACAGTGGGGAGAAGAGGTGTGGGGATCAGAAGCCAAGGTGGTCATTACAAAATGGAAAGTTAACACATCCTAACACAATTCAAATAGCAGGTGGCTAAAAGCCTTCAGTCCTCCCTTCTGACTGAGTCCCAGCCCTGTGCTGTCTGTGCCATACCAGACTGCATTTGAAGCTGGCTGGAGTCCCAGGATGCACTTTGCAGCCTCTGATGCTCAGGAGGAGCAATCAGCCTCCTACTTGGTCTGTTCTGCACCGTTTCTTAGGGACAAACTCTCTTCCCAGAGCAATTGAGGTATTCTAACCATATAAGAAGGTTACTATATAAATTTGGTTGACATCCAATTTAAGTTTTTAAGTAAGAGCCCTTGTCATAAAATTACCCTGGATGACTGTTAGTACTCTGAAGTCAGTGACAGTTATTCTGCCCAATAAAGTTTTGCCAAATTCTGGGCATATTTATGATTCTCTCTTCTCGAATCATGACTGCAAAGTCAAAACGTTTTTCTTCAGTCTATTCAAGGACCAGAGAAAGCTGTTTCATAAAGACATACTCTAAAATATCCAGTTAGATGTGGCCAGCATTTTAAAAAAATCCTACCAGTACACTTAGCATCTCTCTAGGACAGAAAGCAGGGCAAGGCACAAGACAGAGACCCAGCAAACTGCTGCAAGAACAGAGAATGGACAGAACGGCCCTCCTCCAGGTAGCAATCAGGAAGAGTTCCTGGAAGAGGAGGCATTTGAGCTAGATCTTGAAAGAAGAAATGCTATTGATTTACTTGATGACCACCACAAGAATTTCAACTGGGAAACATATGATGAAAGAAACTCAGAGTTAAAAATGAGGTTGTTTTGATTTCAGCTCTTGTACTCTTGCCCCAAAGTAACAACTCCTTAAGAGAAAGGACATTTGCCTTTCTCCTGACCTATTCATGTTCTCACTAGGGAAAGAAAATGAAGAGGAAGAGAGAAAGGAAGAAGGAGGTGGAAGAGAAGGAGAATTTTTTGGAGTTTTCTTTTTAATTTGGGGCTTCCTTGATCCATGACAATATAGAGACTGTGGTTTTTCTGTTTTTCTTTTTGTAATGTTAGAGAAGAGTGGGAAGCCCAAGGGTTAAATCAAGAAGACCTTATCTACATATGATGATTGGAATTGACACAATGGGGGCAAGGGGCTGGAAGGCCAGTACAGTTAAGGAGGAAGATCTGTGTGACCCCAGAGAACTTTGACAGAACTGGACAGGCATCATAAACTGGAATCACACTTGGAAACAACAATCTAAAGATGAGCATGAGTTGGTTGTGCACTGGAGGCCTGGGTGAAAGCCAGTCAGACCACAGAGGCCCATGGACAGTGAGGGGAGCATTGACCCTCTGCACACGAAACACCAGAATACTCTCAGGACCATGTTGCTCACCATCTTATGAAGACAGGGAGAGAAAAAGCTCAATTATTACTGATATTAACTTGAAGTTGAATTTAGTTTGTAAAGGCTATGATTCAGATTTTTAATTTGATTCATAAAAAATGAAGAAATATTACATTTTCACTTTGAGTATCATGGAAACATTCATGACTATTATAGTTTAAAATCTGCAACAGTACATTGGAACCCCATATTTAATCTCCAAGATATTCTGCTGAAAGCAGCTTCAATTTTTAAAATCTGTCCTGTAATCATTAAGAATCAGAAAGTTTTGGTAATGTCTATGTTTCCTGTAAGTCCCTCGATATTTTGAGTTTCAGGAGCCTCATTGGGCTTACAGTTATCCTAATGTTAATTGGATAATACAATTCTGTAGAGCATTTGACTCATCACCTGACACTGAAAATTCATTCAACAAATGCTAACTCTTACTATGATTTTTGGTGAGAGACTGGGGTTGGAATCATGAATATGATTACCTAGGCTCTACTAGTGCTGAGTACTAGTAGAGCCTATTGTCCCTATTTTTCTACCCATAACATTTAAAAATGTCATAAGGCTTTGTCCCAGGCTCAAGAAAGAAGGGGAATTCTTATTTATGAATATAGATAGCTGGGGATAAAAGCAATGAAGTAAGAACTTTTAGTATGTTTTTTAGTGCATTACAGTTATACATTATAGTGGGGTTCATTTTGGCATAATTATATATACATAGAATGTAATTTGTACCATTTCAGTTCTAAGTACTTCCTCTTTCCTTCCCCTCCCCCCATTCCCCTTTCTCTACTGGCCCTTCTTCTATTTATTTATTGTTATTTAAATTGGTGCTTTATTGATATGCATAAAGGGGGAACTCACTGTGGTAGACTAATATACGGACATAGCATAATTCGGTCAATTTCATTTTGCAGTAACTCTCTTTTCCTATCCTTCTTCCTTACCTCAATCCTCTTTTTCTACTCCACTGATTTCCCTTATATTTTCTTGGGATCTCCCTCTTTATTTCCTCATTTATCTCTAGTTTCCAAATAAGAGAGAAAACATTCTGTTTTTGACTTCCTGAGTCTGGCTTATTTTACTCATCATGATGTTCTCCAGTTCTACCATTTACCAGCAAATACCATAATTTCATTCTTTATGATTAACTAAGACTCAATTATATGTGTATACCACATCTTCCACTCCTTCTCCTCTTTCCTCTTTTCAGTGCTGGATATTGAACCCAGGGCCTCGCACATGCAAGGCAAGCACTCTGTCCCTGAGTCACATCCCCAAGCTCTATCACATTTTGTTTATCGATCCATCTGTTGGTTGGCATCTGAGCTGGTTCCATAACTTGGTTATTGTGAATTGTGCTGCTATAAATGTTGATCTATCTCTGACTGTAGTATGCTGATTTCAGTTTCTTTGGATAAATGCCAAGGATTGGGATAGCTGGAAACTCTCTTTTATTGGTCAATTTATATAAATTATACATGATATATTAAATACAATTTTGTAAGATCTTTTTTGACAGAAGATATTATATACACAAGTGAAATATAATTTGGAGCAAAGAGAGTGACCAGAGGAAAAATATTCTAGTAGACTATTTTATAATCATAGAGGTATAAATTTTGAGAACAGAGGAAATGGATAAAGAAACTAAATGGACAGACAGTCAAAATAGTCCCCAGACTATGCAAGAGATCCAAAAGACGGGAGAGAGAATTCGATTATCTAGCGAATAATTCCATCCATCATCACTCTTGAGTGGAAGAAAACCTGCACCAAGCTATTCCAAGACGGAGCAGATTCAAAGTTCATGGTCTTTTTGGAAGTCTTTGAGGAGGCCTCCTTGTCTCTGCTTATTTCTTTTGAATCCAGAAAGCTGCTCAGAGCTGACCTGTCATAGCGAGGGCCAGAGGTGGGGTGGCGGGTGAGGTGTTTTTGCCTTCGCACTGGATTACTCTTCCAGAACGGACGATTACTTCTCCAATAGGATTCTTTTCCTGTTCTGGAAGGAAGATGAATTCAAGACTCTGTTCTAGGTAACTTTTTTTTTCCCTCCATACTATAGGAGTGCATTTCTTACATTTGATTGTATATACAAATCTCCTAGTGTTTTAAGATATAGTGTATTAATAGAAAATGTGAGGTATAGAGGCCAACAGATCAGGAGGCAGCTTCATTGAAAAGGTAGTTTAAAACTCACCATTCTCCAGAGGAAGGGACATGCCATGCTATGAGGATCACCCAGGGAAGCACCAAAATCAATCATGTTGCCAAAGAGGAAGGGAGAGTTGTGGAAGTGACTGTATTGTGATATCCATAGGGAGAAACTGGTAGGTAGGAAAAATAGATTTGGTGTTGGTAAATTTGAACAATTTCAGGGCTCTGGGGAAGAGGGACTGTCCCTGGTTGTCTATTACCTGACCCTGGGGTGATTAGAGCAGGTGGATAGAGCTCTAGAGTGCAAGAACCTGATAGAAGAGATGATTGGTATGTGGACTCTGGACTGGTTATTTATAGGATTTATTTAAGGAAAAAACCCTCTGAATAAGTTGTTTGCTATCTCTGGAATCTGACTAATCCTAGGTTAAGTCCTTTCAGGTCCTTCCTGAGATAGGTCCTTCCAGGGTAAGCAGGGGTTCCAGATGTTAAGGCATCAACATGCAGAAAATAAAAAACATGTTCCCAGCACCTGGAGATCTCATTAAAACACAGATACTTGGGCGCTACCACCATATAACTAATTTGGTCAGGAGTTAGACTCATAACTTGCATTTCTAACTTGCTCAGGGGTGATAACAAGCTGCTGGTTTGTGAGATACACTCAGGAGTGCTGCTCTGAAGAAGGATATGAGCAGAGAAGAGCACTGTGGCATCATATGCAGCGAGCAGAGAAAGAGCATTCTCCATGGCACCCGTCAAAACCCAGGACCCCAGAGGGAAGTGGGTGTCCCATCCGTCCACAGAGTCCAGAGGGGACTGTCTGCTCTCTACAGGTCTGAGTTTCAGTCTGCAGGAAAGAGTTAGGAAGAAGTTAGGAGACACTACAATGACAATCTCAGTATAATTCAAAATCATTGAACCTGCCCCCAAACAAAGCAGGGTACCGAAAAGGGTGGTAGGATTCCACCAGTTAAATTATCATCAAGAGAACTCTACCTACACGAAGGTGGAGGCTGGGTGCTGTGGGATCTTACTTTTTTATTTCATTCAAGTACAACACAAACCATCAGTGGATAGTTTGATGAATTTTTAAAATGCCAGGCCTGTAACACAATCCAGATCAAGAGAACATTTAGTCGCACCATGGGAGGCTCTCTCACCATCCTCAGTTACTAGACCCCCAATAATCCTGATTCTATCTCCATAAACTAGTTTTGCCTCATTTTGAATTTTATGTAAATTAAATCTTTTGTGTTTTCCCATCCTTGTCATTCACTCCATGCTGGGAAATTGAGCCCCATGGTTCTGTAGAACATGGTTTAATCTCATTACTCTGTGTTATTCCCATTATGTGAACAAACCACAGTTTCTCCATCCTTCTGGTGATGGACATTTTGGGTGGTTTTGAGTTTGGGGCATTGTTATGAACATTCTTATACATCTTCTTTCCATATTGTTGGGTATATGTGTAGAATTTGTGTGTCATAAGATTTTATAGGTAACCAAATAGATTTCCAAAATGGTTATGCCAAATTCCGCTCTTACCAGCAGTAAACGAGATCTGAAATAGTTATACAATTTTATCAACACCTTATTACAGCTTTTTTCACGTTTACCCTTCTGGTGAGTGTATAATGGCACCACATCATGGCTTTAGTGTTTACAGGTTAAGAACCTGGGGCGGGGGGGAATACAGTAGATGAGAATTTGGAGGTAGGGAAGTATTTAGGTTTGTTTACCTTGGGGAAAATTAGGGTAATGTTTCTGTAAAAATGGAACTGGACATTTTAGTGGCAATTAGAAAACAACAGGCCATAAATGCTCTCGACTAGGCATGAGTGAGGCTCAGATGATGCTTGGAACAGGAAGCTACAAATTCGAGAGTTGGGAAGGATGAAGATGTTGAGAAACTGCTGTCAGAGAGTGTATCATTTATAGACACATTACTGAGTTTTTACTATGTCCGAGAAACTGTGTTATCTAGGCACTATGAATTTAAAGATGTGTATTTCAAATTCCTTCCTTTTAGGAGACAACACCTATTGAGGAGAGATGGGTAAAGAGAAATAATAATACAGACTGTGTCTTTGCTCTGGAATCAAGGAGAAGGTATTTATCAATTTGGTTTCAGAGGGCTGGGGAATACTTCATTAAGGAGGTGACATTGGATCTGAGTCTTGATAAATGAGTGGTGGTTCATTAAGAAGGTAATGAAGAGAGAAGCATGAGCAATGGTATGGAGATGTAGAAGATGGTGATGTGATTGGAGGAAGTACAGTCATTTTGACTAGATGCCTGGGAGTGGGTGAGAGCAGGCTGAAATGGTATTTTGAGGGCAGATGGCCAAAGGCCTAAAGCCTGTCAGCTCTGTTGAGCATGGACTTTATGCTGTGAGTAATGGGCATTTGTTGGAAGCCATCAAAGACAGGTTTGCTATGATCACTTGGAAAGATATTGTTGTAACACAGGCCCTGTGATCTGAGGTAGGCGGTGGAGGAAATAAAAAGAAACGACAGATGTGACTTCAAATAAAATATGGCTCAGTTCTCTCTTGCAGGGCATGAGTCCTCATTTATGGGGAACTGGGAAAGTACTTATGGTGATGATTTTGTTCTGCTAGGGTGGGCCCAGTCTGAAGGTAATTTTTCAAAAGCAGCTGCTTTAAGTGTTAGTTAAATGGCACCAGGGGACTCACTGGACACAGGTGTCATGTTCAGTCTTATTCATCTATCAATAAAGCCAGACTCTGAGTAGCGGTTGGATGGTAGCACAACACCTCAGAGACAGGAATTCTATTAACAGATGCGTCTTGTGGCTTCAGTCTGGGGATTGGCTGTGGATACTTCAAAGATTATCTGAAATTCTTGGCATCGGTTAGCTATGGCTCCTGGCTGGGTAACTCAAACATGTATGACACATATTCTTTCTATTGTTTCAAGTACATACCTACTTCTCTGTTTCTAAAAGAGAAAAGGAATATTTAAGTAGTTAATTGATTTTTTCAATAGTTAATAGAGGCAATTGGTACAACATTTTTAAAAGGTAGAATGGGGTCAGGGGGTGAGAAATCAATTTCTCTCCCATCCCTTTAAAGCAGCCAAATAGCATCTCTTCCCAGTGGCAATAGCATTGCCCATTTCTTCCATATGATTTCAAAGATATTCTATGCAATTACAATCACAAGCATATGCCTGTTTTTTCTCTTTTCCTTTTTCAAGGCACAAATGGCGCACAGAGTTTTCTCTCTAATCTGGAAATCTAAAATCAAAATTGCTTCAAAAATCTGAAACTTTTTCAGTGCTGACATGATGCCACAGTGGAAAATTCCACAGTTGACCTCAAATGACTGGTCACTAACAAACACAGGAACACTAAAAATATTAAAATTACCTTTAAGGTATGTGTATAAGGTATATATGAAACATAAATAAATTTGTATATAGACTTGGGTCCCATTATCAAGTTATCTTAGTATGTGTGGGCTGATGTCCCAGAATCTAAAAAAATCAAAATCCAAAGCACTTTGGTTCTAAGCGTTTCAGAAAACGATTATTCAATCTGAATACATTTTTAATGTAGTTTCATACCATTCCCTTTCTTCTTACAGGCTGCAAGAGATTCCTTGTGCAAATATGATTTTGTTTACTTAGTCAGTCTCCTATTGATGAATATTTAAATAATTCCTATCATTTTGCTGTTATAAACAATGCTTCAACAAATAGTCTCTTTTATAATTTAGATATATTTTAAATACATTTCTAGAATTAGAATTCTGGGTCACAATTTATCAGTGTCTATAATTTTGAGAATTTTTATCAGCTTGTCCTCCATAGTCATGTACCATATGATACATGATGGTACTAGAGAGGACACTACTCCCAAATATTCCTGTGCTACCCATACTCTGGCCATCTCTGATTAGTTTTCCATTCCTCTGGTTTTGTCTTTTCATGAATGTCATGTAAAGGGAACCAATTGGCATACAGTCTTTTGGTTCTCACTTTATCTCAGTAACACATTTAAGATTAATCTATTCCTGTGGGGATCCATATTGTATTCTTTTTATAAATAATACTTCTGTTAAAGTATTATTGTCACACACTAAACTGCATATATTTAAAGTGTCAATTTTATACCTGTTGACATAAATATACACCCATAAAACCCTCACTGCAATTAAGCTAATAAATATAACCATCATTACCCCAATTTTTCTGTCTACTTTTGTAATCATCTTTATACTCTGCTATATTTTTCCCATCCCCAAGCAACCACTGACCTACTTTATGTTCCTTTAGGTGAGTTTATATTTTCTAGAATTTCTCTCTCAGAGAGAGAGAGAGAGAGAGAGAGAGAGAGAGAGAGGGAGGGAGAGAGAGGGGGGATTATTTATTTATTTTATTTTTCCATCTGGTCTTTGTTTTTCCAACATTTAGCTGTGTATGTGGTACTGGGGTTTGCACCTAGGTCCTTGTGCATGCCACACAAGTGCTCTATCACTGAGCTACCTCTCCAGCCACCTAGAATTTTATATGAATGGAATTAAGCAATATATGTACTCCTTTTTGACTGGCTACATTCACTCCCACCAAATTATCTTAAGGTTCACTTGTGATGGACTGTCATTGTCCTTAACTCTTTAATTCATTTTCATTGCAAAGTAATATTTCATTGAATACCTCAGTTTGTTTATCCATGCAGTGGTTAACGAATGTTTTGATTGTTTCCAGCTTTTGGTTAATACAAGAAAAGTGACTATGATCATTCATACACTAGGCTTTTGTGTGGCTATATGTTTTCGTTTCTCTCTGTTTGCCATTCTAGAAGGTAGGCAGGTATATTTTATTGTGTGTACTTTGAATTTCACTAATGACTAATGATATTGAATATCCTATTTCATGAATTTGTTTAGCACATTCTCTATCAAAATGTCTGTTCAAATCTTATGTTCATTTTTCAAAAATTTGTTTTCTTATTGAAATTTAAGATGACTTATGTTTTGCATCCAATCTGTTATCAGATATATGATTTACAAATACTTTCTCCTAATTCATGGCTTGTCTTTTGATTTTTCTAAGAATATCTTTTGAAATGCAGAAGTTTTTAATTCTGATGAGATACGATTTTTTCACATGCTTTTGGTACTGTATGGAAGAAATCTTTGCCCAACTCAAGAAAGTGAAAATCATCACTGTATCACTGTGTTTTCTTTGGGATACTTCCTAGTGTTAGACTTGACATTGAGGTCTCTAAGTCAATTTTTGGGATAATTTGGAGTGTTTTCTTTTTTTAAGACGCAAGGAGTGGATTGAAGTTTACTGTTTTACTGAAAAGACCTTTCCCCCCTGAATTGCTTTTGCATTTTTGCCAAAAGTCAGTTGTTTATCTATGTGTGGGACTATTCTGGGTACTCTGTTAAGTTTGCTTAGTTATCTTTTAATAATAGAACATTGTCTTGCTTTGTAGTTTTATGATTCTTAAATTTGGTAGTACTAGCTTTCCAAGTTTATTCTTTTGCAAAATTGATTTCCCTATCCTACTTTTTTTTTTTTTGATTTCTGCATGAATTTTAGAATCGCTTTGTCATTTTATGTGCAAATGTCTTGAAATTTCTACTGGGGTTTCTTTGAATCTAGAAATTATTTGAAAGCAGAATTGCATCTTAACAATATAGGTTCTTCAACCAATGAATGAACATGTGTATTCTCTCCATTCATTTAGGCCTTCTTTATATTCTCCAAAATAAATTTTGTAATTTTCACTAATCTTTCTCATTTTTGTCAGATTTATCTCTAGGTATTTCATTTTTTTATGC
The DNA here is from genome assembly GCA_004027875.1 of Aplodontia rufa. Classification (NCBI taxonomy): domain Eukaryota; kingdom Metazoa; phylum Chordata; class Mammalia; order Rodentia; family Aplodontiidae; genus Aplodontia; species Aplodontia rufa. The sequence goes on from PVKS010006075.1 coordinate 48,899, forward strand.
CATATAAATTATGTTTAAATTTTCTATTTCTTATTGTTGGAAGTAAGTAGAAATATAACAGAATTCTGACATTAGTCTTGCATTCTCTAATCTTATTAAGCTTACCTATTAGTTCTGATAAATTAGTATGATTTCCTTATTATCTACATTGAAAATCACATCATCCAGAGGTAAGTACAGCTTTATGTCTTCCTTTCTGAACTGCATGTCTTCAATTTCTTGTACTTGCTTTATTGAATTGGTAGGAATATTTCCTAAAGTGTACAAAAGAAATGGTGAGGACAGACATCCTTGTATTGCTCCTGACTTCAAAGGAGTAATAATTGAGTTTTTTAAAAATATAAGCTGGAGGTTAGTTTTAATTTTTAAAAATGTCTTCTATAAGGTTGAGAAAGTTCCTTTTATTCCTAAATTTACTAACAGTTTTTAACTTTTTTAAAAATCAGGAGTAGATTTGGCTAATTTTTTTCCTATATCAATTGAGATTATTCTTTTTTGGTTTATTAATATGCCAGTAGGAATGTAATTGAACAAAAAATGCCAACCTAGAATTCTATGCTGAGTGAAAATATCTTTTAAAAGTGATGTCAAAGTAAAAATGTTTTCAGGCATACAAATGCTAGAATAGCTCATTGCCAGGAGAATTTTGCCATAAGGATAATAAAAGGAAGTCCATTAAGCAGAAGAAAAATGATATGAGATGGAAATACAGATCTATATGAAGGAACAAAGAATACTCATGAAGGGGCTGGAGCAGTGGCTCGGTGGTTAGGGTGCTTGCCTGGTATGCGCAAGTCCACGGGTTCAAACTCCAGCAACCCTCGTACACAACTTAGTGTCATAGCAACGAAAACCATGTGAAAACTCAATAAAAATTGATTCTCTCTGTCTCTCTCTCTCTCTCACTCTCCTTCTCTCTTAAAAAAAAAAGCAAAACAAATGGATCCAAAAACTGTGGTACATTTATACCATGGAATTTTACACAGCAATTAGAAACAATGATATTGCAGCCTTTGAAGGTAAATGGATGGCTATGGAAGAGATCATGCTGAGTAAAATCAGCTTAACCCAGAGAACTAAGGGTCGATTGTCTCCACTCATCTGTGGAGCTGGGGACTAGACCCTGGACAGTGAGAAAGTTGGTTTATTAGCATGTGTTAAATCCAGATAAGATGTAATGCTTTACAACCTAATACTCTTTTTAGAGATATTGTGGGAAGGGGAAGGGTGGGATAAGGGAGGGTAATGGGGGGGCACAAAAAAAGAAAAAAAACAAAACAAAATGAATACACAGGAAATGGTAACTACACTGGTAAATATGTAAGGTATTTTCTTACTATTTAAATGTATTTAAGAGATAATTATTTACCAAGTGCAGCACCACATGCCTGTAATAACAGTGAGTTGGGAGGCTGAGACAGGAGATTTGCAAGTTCAAGGCCAGCCTCAGCAACTTAGAGGCCCTAAGCAACTTAGGAAGACCTTGTCTCAAAATAAAAAAATAAAGAGGACAGGGATGTATCTCAGTGGTTAAGCACCATTGGGTTCACTCCCCAGTGCCAAACAAACAATCAAACAAAAAAAAGAAAAAAACAAAAAAATAAACAAAACAAAACAAAAATAGAGAGAGAGAAAGAGAGAGAGAGAGAGAGAGAATTATTAAAAGGAAAATAATAACTGTGTAGCATGAGGTTCACCAAATATGTAAAAGTATATGGAAACAAGATTACAAAAGGTTTTTTTCCTCTTTAAATAGAGAGAGGGAGAAGGATGGTGAGAGAGAGAGAATCAATTCCATTTAGTTTTTCATGTGGCCTTCATTGCTCCGAGAGTTTGTTGCATACATGGTGCTGGGGTTCGAACCCGTGTCCTCGCACATGCCAGGCAAGTGCTACAAGTGCCGTAACTGCCGAGCCACTACTCCAGCCCCAAGTTGACAAAGATTTGAGGGAAGAAATGGCAGTGTACTATTGGGGGGCTCTTACATTATACAGAAAGCTGTAAAATATAATACTGCTTTTTTTTTCTTTTTTACACTTAGACTGGGGTAAGCTAAGAAGGTATAACATAAACTTCAAAGCAACAACTAAAATAACACAACAGAGTTAGAACTAACAAGCAACCAAAGTTGTTAAAGCGGATTCATAAGATATCCATCAAATCTAAACCACGGCAGGAAAGAAGTGTTTCTGCAGGAAAATATAAATAGGAAACAGCCAAATGACCGTAAGCCCTAATCATCCCTGTTGTAATAAGGCAAATATGGACAGTGCCCCGCCTCATTCCTCCTCGCCCTTTCAAGTGGGACCTTCCCACTCAGGGGTGTCTTCAGGAGGTCTGCTAACCAGAGCTTCCTTGGCCGCTTGAGCGTCCTCTGCAGATGTTACACATCTGTCTCTGTAGCTCTTTCTTTCCACTCTGTCTTGGGGATCCTAGCTGTCATGGTTTTCCTGAGTTATAGACTCTGCCTCTTCCACTCAGGGAGTCTGCTGGACTCTGGGGGAATTCTTTCTCCCAGTGCTTTGGCCTGCAGACTCTCTCAGGGCAGCAAGTCAGGGTAGTTGTAGGGCTCACCTCATTTCTAACCTTTCTTTCAGGGATCACTGTTCTTCGTTGCTTGGAATCTGGTATCTTCAAAACGGTTGCTTCCTGTATTTTAATGTTTTTGCTTGTTGTCCATCTCAGGTGCAAGGGCAAATCCAATCTCCTTTACTCCACCTTAGCCAGAAGAAGATATTCATTCATTCCTCTTCATTGCTGAGACTATTCTACTGTGTGGATTCACCACAGCTTGTTTACCCATTCATTTATTGAGGGTCTGGGTTTTGGCAATTATGAATATTCTACCAGCATTTGCTTATGTTTTCATGTTTTACAAGCATGTTTTTAATTTACTTAATGAAGAAATACCTAGGAGTGGTGTTACTTGGTTATTTTGTAAGAGTTATTTAATTTTATAAGAAGTGGCCAAATTCTTTATCAGCATGACTTCGCCATTTGGCATTTCCCCAGAATTCTGTGAGAGTTCCAGTTGTTCTGTAGCCTTGGTAGCATTTGGAGGTATAAGTTGTGTATCTATTTTTAGTCTTTTTAGTAGTTAGTGGTATCTCACTGTGATTTTAATTTGTATTGCCTATTGACTAAGGATGTTGAACATCTTTTAGGATGCAGATTTGTCATCTCTATGACTTCCCTGGAGAAATGTCTTTCCAGATTCTTTCCATTTTTAAGAGTTGGGTTGTCTGTTTTCTTATTTTGAGTTTTTAGTGTTCTTTATTTGCTATACATACAATTTCTTCATCAGATTCTATTTCCAAATATTTGCTCCTAGTTATTGGCTTCTGTTTCATTCTTCAATCCCCTTTTTAAGAAGGACTTGATTTATTGAAAAAACTGAATTAAAAATGCAACTTTGGAGCTGGAGCGGTGGCTCAGTGGTTACGGTGCTTGCCTGGCATGCGAAAGTACACGGGTTCAAACCCCAGCACCCACATACACAACTAAGTGTCAGAGCAATGAAAGTCATGTGAAAAACTCAATAAAAATCGATTCTCTCTGTCTGTCTGTCTCTCTCTCACTGTCCTTCTCTCTTAAGAAAAAAATGCAACTTTATTAATGTCTTAACACCATTTACTGACTAAGGGAAAGAGAAATTTTAACCCCTATTAAAAGCCATTTATATACATGTCAGTAAAATTTTAGAATGAATTTATTATAACAATAAACTTGTATGCTCTAGTTCTGGCTTGGCCACTGGATATGTGACTTTAAATATATCATTGTTAGAGTAGAACAGATACAGCAGAGGAGAGGGAGAATAGGGCCAGTGATGAAAGAGCAGCCACTCCACCTCTGGTGATGGAGAAAGAACCCTGCCCATAATTGGATCCCCCCTACCTCCCATGGGTTTCATGGAGGCACTAGAAGCAAGAGTAACCACCCCAAATTCATAACACACGAGGAGGGAGGTTTCCAGACCAAATGCAAAAGCCTGCCATGTGGAAAACCTGGACACCTCCTTTCTTGGGACAGTCTGCTCCATTTTCTCTCTATTGTACTTTACTTTATCTTTCCCCTGACCGAAATATTTCCAAAAGACAGGTTCCGAGGCAGGAACCCCATTGAAATAATCTCTCCAGGCTCAGTTTCCTCACTGTCAAATGTTGAACTTTGATTATGTTTTTCAAAGTTACTACACAGATTGCAATAACATTCTCTTTAACAGTTTCCCTTGGAAGCTATAATTTTGTCCTTACAGTTTCATAATAGCACAATAATCTCCTTTCCCCAGCAATATTCATATTTTTTTCTATTGATTGATGCAATTGACAGGAGAATAAAGTGCCAAAAATTTGTATTTTGAAAATATAACATTGGCACTTAATTCATTTAAAAAAATTCTGTTTAAACAAAATACATTAATTGATAGACATGGTAAATAACTTCAGATAAAGTACACATAGTATTTAGGGGGCCTTGACTCATATTAATCTAAATTAATTTTTATATTAAGTCAGGGTTTCATTATATTTTAAATCTAATATAATGTTTTAAAGAATTATTTAATCCTGGAATCTGTTATCATTCCACTTTATTGCAAAAAACCCCCATTTCCAATGTACTAATAGTTGCAAGAATTATACAATGAACAACCATGTACCTATTGCTTACATTCTACTATTAATATTTTACTAGATTTTGTATTATGTATCTATTCATTTATCCATCCTGTTACCCATTTATCAATCCACTTATTCTTCCATATATTTGAAAGGCAGTGAATTTTTAAAAAATTAAATATTTATCATGAAGAAATTATTTGCTTATGTGAGGATACAATTGTTTCTAATTTATAGTGGTTTATTCATAAAATAAATCAGAAGGAGGAGGAAGAGGAGGAGGAAGGGAGGAGAGAAGAAAGAGGAAGAAGAAAGAAGAATCACTCTATTAAATCTCGCTAAAATTCCCAAACCTGGAACATTCTCCAAACAGACAAAGAAATAAACAAAGATTACCAGGTCTTCCTCTGTGTGTGTTGAATCTGCATCTAGGATAGACCCCTAATATCTGAACCACCCACACAGCTGCCTCCCCTTAGCTGCATGAGTGTTTGAATGGTCAGCTAAGACGTTAGCTCAGACACGGCTTAAGAGAGTCAATTAGAGACAGCAGATGCAGAGAATGGCCATAACATGCCTCAATTATAGAAGTCTGAGAAAGTCAAGAAAGAATAATAGTTTAGGAGAAGTTAGATTAGATGAGGGTGAGGTGTGTTCAGACAGCTCATTAGACTGGTCTGCTGAAACAGCCCTTTGCAAAACCGGTTGTCTGAATCATTCAAAAGAACTTAAAAAAAAAAAAAAAAAGATACCTGGGTCTTAATGTAGAGATTCTGATTTGAGAGCTCTGAATGAGAATACGGCATCTTGTATTTCTAACAAGCAGTGCAGGCATTCTGGAAACCCCAGGTCGATAGCCAGCGATTAGGAATTTCTTCAGAAAAAAAGGAGGACAGGGGTGTGGAAGAGCTAGCTGAGACATGATAGCTTTTAGTATGAACCAAGCCATATTAGCACTTGTTGGGGAGTGGGGGACAGCTTGAGCCTCTTCTGTGTCTACTGCTGGAATTGACATATGTCTGTGTAACTGGTGGAATAAGGCACTGGGAGTCGGTTGGCTTAAGTTGCTATTTAGATAAGTTTCACCCAGTGCCAAGCCCATGTGTTGGGGAGGATTGAGTTTGAGCCATGTTTTATACTCAGTTTTGCATCCTGATATTGGCTTCTAACTGGGAACCAGCAAGAAAAAGGTGTTTGCCTGAAAACTGAATTATTTGGATGATAACTGTAACACACCGAAACACAATGGGCTTTTCTTTGTTGTTCTTAAACCCGAGTGAGGTTGCAAATGAGGGGTGAGTTTTACAGGGAGCCTTGATGCACTGTCCTTGGCATTATGCATTACCTGGGGTGTACAGTAGGAGAAGACAGGTCCCAGGGGAACCCAGGGAAGGCTCAGAAGGGACCTTGATGCTTCAGGACATTATTGATGCCCAAGTATCAGAGGAAAAAAAAGACAGCTATCGTCCAGTTGCAAAGGCAGAATTTCCATTATTCTCCCTGGGAACACACTGAAATAATCAGTCGTGGGGGTGATTTTCATGGGCTGAATATTTTCAGTTAGTGGTAAAGTTTGAACAAGAGTCAGTAAAATATAACTTATATATGTGTCGAATTTAAAAAGCCATTGCTTTGTTCAGTGAAGCTAAGAACTTGTAAAAAGGCCCAAGGAAATCAAGGCCCAAATTACTGAGGCGGCATATTGAAGGAAGAACAGATGGCCCATAAACCCATCTTTACCCTAATAGATATTGCTTGGCTTATCTTCCTCTAATTAAAAGTTACCTTGTTGATTTAAACTTATTAAGAAACTGTTACTTAGACTGCCTTCAGGAGGGATTGCCTGATGCTTGTGATATTCTGGGTGTCTGATTCTTTTTCTTTGATCTTGCTTCAAGAATTCCTTTATTTTTTTCCCCCGGAAAATGGGGATTGGACCCAGAGGATCCCTATCACTGAGCCACATCCCTGGCCCTCTTTATTTTTATTTTGAGAGTCTCCTTAGGTTGCCCAGGCTGACTTTAAACCTGAAATCCTCCTGTTTCAGCCTCTTGAGTCACTGGGATTACACGTGTGTACCACTGAGCCCAGCAGAAAGGCCTTTTTGTAAGCATTTTCTGGTTCATTCTGTTGACACCTTATAAAAATGTATTTCTTGGGCTGGGAGTATAACTCAGTGGTAGAGTATATGCTTGGTTAGCATGGAAAGACCCTGGGTTCAGTACCTAGCACTGAAAAAAGAAATGTTTCTGGCTCTCACACGAGGAGTAAATTGTCAGGAGTGGGATTTTGAGGTTGAATGGGAGCTAAAGTGTGGGTATTTGTCCTTCTCTTCAGCTGCCTTCTAGTTCCATTGCTTGAAAACTCTCCATGAGGGTGGCTCTTTGTCCCTCTGGAGCCAGGGAGAGCTGTATTGATGGTAACATTCTTCCCCACAAAGACCTTTGTCTGTCACTCTAAGGACATAATGCCTAGCTTTGCAAAATGGCTGATGGGCTTTGGTTTTCCTCTGGGAACACTGAATGTTGATTTGGAATATTGAAGAGCACACTAGCTCTAGAGTGCTAGGCACCAAGATGCTTGGACTTTGATGGGACTGGGACGTGGGGAGAAACAGCTTCCTTATCATAAGTGTGCTTAGGGCACACAGGTGTCAGTGAAGAGATTTGTATGTGTCATCATTTAGTCCAACAGGTGATCTTGAGAAGCTATGCAGTCACAATAAAGGGGTGAGGAAAACCCCTCTCGGGGATGTTGGAGGCTCCCAGGAAAGCTTAATGTAAAGAGAGTTCTTGCGACATTAGAATGTAAATAATTTACTTTACGGGTTCATTTGGCAGGGTGAGGGGAGGGGAAGATTAATGGGAGGGTTAAAAGAAAGTCCAGTTTAAAACCTTTGCTGCCTTAATGTCAAGGAAGCAAGAGCCAGCTTCGCCCAAACAAAAGGGGCGACTCACCCATTTGGGCAGGGCTGGGAGACCACACAGTGGCTGAGAATGGCCCATCGGCAGGGTCCTGCTCTTTATAGACCATTTGTTTCCATTTGTAGTGAAAAAGGAGATGCGCTTGTAGAGGTTAAGTCACCCAGTTATTTGTTATAAACTTTCAGAGAGGAATGGGTTTGAAACAAGTCTTAAGTGTTTCAGTGACAAATATTTAACGTCGCCTCTGAGATTTATGGCACTTCTGTTCACCCTTTGAAAGCTTTTAGTTCAGTGGCAAAGGTTACAGGGGCTCGACCAGCAGGAGTAGGTTCTTTCTGTTGTTTTATCATTTTAGCACTGGCTGGAGGGGATGCACAAGTTTTAGTAATGAATAATCACCCCCTCTGCTCACATTATCATTTGTCTGACTGCCGTGATTGTCCTTAGAGGCTAATCTAAGACATGGAAGTCCTCCTGGCATCTGGTCTGTCAGCAGTTCATGCCTCCACAACTGTGTGCAGGCCAGGAGGGCCAGGGGGGTGGATCCCAGGCCATCCCGCAGAGCAGAGAGGCCCAGGTGTTATGTACCTGCTGTTAGTCACTGTACCATGTCTGAAACACCTTCTGTGCTGAGATACCTGCACTAGAATAATCCAAATGTTGAGGCCTCATTGTTTTGTGTTTGAGGGAGGCCTCTTTTCCTTTTAATATCCTCATTTTGATTACTGGAGCCCTCATTGGCTTGATTACAGGAAATAAGGTCACCTGAAAGTGTATCCTGGCTGTTTCAGATGGGATGCTGGATTCTGCATTGTGATGTCACATTGAGAGGTCTACTGCTGCTGAGAACTATGAGGCCATAGCTGTGAGCTTCCAGCAGCCCCACTGCCACTGGTCTTGGGTGGGTGAAGGTAGAGCAGGGGAATAAGGAGATGGACTTTCCCTCCAAATGACACCAAGACAGGATTGAAATGCCACTTGTGGCTTTACCGAAGACAAGGCTTCAACTAATTTTCTAGATTCATCCAAGCAAAGTCTAAGGAGAATTTTAAGGAAATTTCCAAGGAGAAAATTGTAGGAAAATTCTCTTCTTGCTTCATGAAATAAAGCCATCAGCTTACATGGGGTGCCTATGATGTGCCAGGCATGATTCTAAGATCTTTATATGTATTATTCTGCTCATCTTCACAAAGAAACTAGATGAGATATGTACTATTATGATCTCCACCTTACAGAGGAAGAAACTGAGGCACTGAGAGATTGAGTGACTCACTCAAGGGCATCCAGCCAGCACATGCATCATGGGATCTGAATCTAGGTGGCCAAAATCTGGAGTCTCTTGACTACTGCACTTTCTACTCCTTCTCTGCTATAAAGCGCCACATAAATCTCTACCTTCAAGTTTTGGCCCAAACTGCTGGAAGGCCCTAAAGGGAGAAGGAAGTCCCCTTTACAACAGTCTAAGGTCCATTCGCTATGTCTTCCTTTTCTATCCCAGGATTAATCTCTTTTTAAAAGATGATTGACAGCTTATTTCCTTTGGAAGAAATTCTGCTTCTACCTACAGAAGAGGTGGCCCTGCTCTTTCACTCTCCCAAGAAAGTCTCCCCCCAAACCAAGGGATGCCAAAGAATGATTTAAGTGCGTTTCCAAAGATCTGAACTATTCAGTGAAGATACGCCACGACCATTCCCACTTGTATCCCTGTTCTCCCCACCCCCCTTTCTTTTTTAAAGGGAAGAAAAGAGATCAGGTCTGTATTTTGCTGTGTCGCCTTCTTCTGGACATGTACAAATTAACACCACCTTCGACCTTGCAAGAACTAGCAGTTGTGTGCAGGTACAGGGGAGTCTACACTCCTATGCGAGAAAGAACCTTTCTGAACACTGGAAATGCAAACACTGCTAGAAAGAACCCATCCCAAGCAAAACCAAAACTCTATAGGGGATTCAGATACGTAGTCCTGGTTGCAAAGCACTCTGCTAATGGTACAGTGAGGACATACACCTTCTAGAAGAAACAGGCAGATCTCCATATCTGTGATTTTGCATCTGGATTCAACCAACCATAGATCAAAACTTTTCCAAAAAAATTGTCTGTACTGAACATGGACAAACAATTTTTCTCGTCATATTCCCTGTACGACAAGGTCTAACAACTATTTACATAGCATTTACAATGCGTTAGATGCTATATTGCATGTCAATATCATATCATTTTATAAAGAGGACTTGAGCATGCACAGATTTAGGTATCTGTTGGGCAGGGGCAGACCTAGAACCAGTGCCCTGAAGATGCCAATGGATAATTGTACTCTTGTTTATCTTATTAAAGCCTCTAATTATAGACTGAAGCACATGCAGTCTAGCAAGTTCCTAGCTCAGTTTCATACAACAGTGTGTTGTGTGTGTGTGTTGATGTATGTTTGACCAGAAATGTATTTCCATTTGGTAACTAAAAAGCCCTGTCCAAGTAGTAATCTTGTCAGCTCTTACGTGGCATAAAATTCTCCTAAAGTTTTTATATTTTAATAAAATTGATAACTTTCATCTAACTGAAGAAAAAGAGATGAAGTAAATCTGAAGCAAATTTCACAACACAAAACTTGAGATTTTTAGGTAAAAAGATTTGAGAAACCATTCAGAGAGATGACTAGGAATATTTGTGTTTTTCCCCTCCACAATGGCTTGAGAACAGCACATTATGGAGTTCTTTACCTTCTTTTTTACTTGATGATGAACTTAGCAGATATTCTTGGTTCACACTTTATTTCCCTCAGAAGGTTTGAGGTTGTTCTGTGGCCTTTTGGCATAGGGAATTTTGCTGTGGTAAACTCTGAAGTCAGTCTTCTGCCTTCAATCATTATTTCTGGTCAATGGGGTTGAAGATTCCGTTTTTGTTCTTGTAGTTAAGCAATTTAATAAATCTATATTCTGATGCCAATGACTATCTGTCACTTATTCCTTATACATGTTATATATATGTTTAATCTGTAGATTCTGTTTTTTCTTTTTTAATGAACTTTTCTGTTATATTTCTGAATGCTTTTCCACTTTTTGTGTTCTTCATTATAGGAACAATGGTTTTATGCTGGCTCTCCTTGTCTTCTAAATTACTATGTAATTGTTTAACTTCTGTATCTCTTCCATTCATTGAGAACTCCTCAAATCTTTCCTCTATGCCATTAACTTTATTCTCCATTTTTATCTTATTCCTTTGTTTTATCATCTTGAGCCTTAATTACAGTTCTATTGAATTTATATTCTTTAGATCAGTGCATTTGGATTGCTTGGGTTATGTTTTCACCACAGTGGTTCTTTTGCCTACTTTTGGAATGTTCTTATCATTGTGAATCATTTATTCCGTCCATCTCTTTTATGATATAATAAAATTATATACAGAATTAGCATGCCAGCCCTTTTAGCTATTTGTGTTTAATCCTTCTTAAGTTTATCCACTCACACCCACCTTTTCCCTTTTGAAATATACGTTTAGGTTTCTATTTATTTTCAACCACTTTTTTTTTTTCTGCAACTCAGCTTGTTTGAGCATGGGAGAAAGTGAGAAGCCAGCTGGGGAGGAGGTTAACCCTTCCTAGTGAACTTGGACTCCTTCCTGTTCTCTGAACTTTTATGCATGCTCTGTGCCAGAGCATTTGCCACACCCAGTGGATTTGGGCTTCTCCTATCTCAGACAGTGCCTAGGAGAATGGCAGTCCCTGATGGTCCTTCTTGGTGAGGCTTGTTACTTATATGTTTACAGTACATTAGACACCACAATGGGCACATTGAATACTTCATTAAGTCCTCATTACTCATTCAAGTAGGTCCTGTGATCATCTTATTTTTAAGATGAGGAAACTGAGGTTCACATGAATCTATTTCTGTTATCCTGACACACTGTTTAAATTTTTGTAGCTTGTATTTTATATAAAATATATTAACACATTCATGTAATGTAACATTATCACATTGAAAGATAAAAGATATGGAATTATATAAGACATCAATGTATTATAAATATATACATTAATACTGTAGGGTGATCTCTTTCTCCAATTAGATTTCTTCCATGTATATTTTCACATTTTATATTTTTTGGGAAGTACTATTGTTTTGTCAAAAATCCTTTGCCATAACTGGTTCAGCCACTATGGAAAGCAGTGTGGAGAATCCTCAAAAAATTAAGGATGGAACCACCTTACGACCCAGCTATCCCACTCCTGGGAATTTTCCCAAAAGAGTTAGAATCAGCGTATTATAGTGATGTGGCTTGCTCAATGTATATAGCTGCTCAATTTATTATAACTAGACTATGGAACCAACCCAGATGCCCCTCACTCGACGAGTGGATACAAAAACTTTGGTACATATATACAATGGAATACTACTCGGCCATTAGAGAAGACGATATTATGGCTTTTGAGATCAAATGGATGGAGATGGAAGGAATTATGCTAAGTGAAGTATCCCAATCTCAGAGACTAAAGGGCTGAATGGTTTCTCTCATCTGTGGATGCTAGAATATATGGGGAAGCAGTAGGGTAGACAGCTAACCTAACAATACTTCAATTGTATGACTCTCAGAGTAATAGGGGGATGGCTCCCTAGGATACTTGGAGGCGTAGGGAGGGGGATGGGGAGGGGGGAGGTTGTATGAAGAACTCATAGGAGATTGGAGAGTGGGAATATGGGGGAAACATCCCAGAAGCCAATGTCATTCCTCCATGAGATACCCATTTAACGCAAGAGTTCTTCAGGGGGAAACTGCAACAGGTGAAACCCAAGGTGGTCATCCATGTTTCGGCATTACCCCTGGATAACAAAGTATATATACATTGATTACTGTTGGTTTGATAATGTTTCCCCCTCAATTGTATCTCTATATACTTCTAATAAAAAAGAATCCTTTGCCATTTTTATTGGAGTTGTATCCACTTTCAGGACAATTTGAGAATCAGCACAGTGAGTATTACAATCAAGGGGCCAGAATGCCTGTCCAATAAGGCATTTAATCTCATATATATTAAGTATTTTTCCTTTAAAGAGAGAGGGATAATGAGAGAGAGAAAGACAGAGAGAGAGAGAGAGAGAGAGAGAATCAATTTTATTTAGTTGGAGCTTTTGTTGCTCCAACACTTCTTTGTGTATGTCGTGCTGGGGTTTGAACTTGTGTCCTTGTGCATGCCAGGCAAGTGCCATAACTGCTGAGCCACTGCTCCAGCCCATGTATTCAGTATTAATATTGAAATTACTAAGTATTTCTTGTTTGTTACTCTGCTGAATATAGTATATTGACCTTTCCTCTCTTATTTTCTAATTATTTTATGATTAATATACAGAAACACTGTTATATAATTTAAAAATTATTATTAATGAACAATTATTTGTAAAATATTTATTCAGTTGCCTCTCTTGAGGTTTGAAAGGGAATAATCCTATCATTTCTTATATTATCTCCTCTTTTTCCATATATACAATTCTTGCCGGGTGTGGTGGCACCTGGCTACTATAATCCTAGCAACTTAGGAGGCTGAAGCAAGAGGATTGCAAGTTTGAGGCTACCCTGGGCAATTTAGCAAGACCCTGTCTCAACATAAAAAAAAGGACCAGGGATGTAGCTCAGTGGTAGAGTGCTCTGGGTTCAATCCCTTCTACCCTAAAGAGCAATCAATATGTACAATTTTTAGTCCATTTTTGAGGTCTGTTTGCAGTGATTAGCTTTCTTGCAGAACAACGTTCAGCTGGTCTAAGGACCAGCCTCTCATTACAAACTCAGAGGCTGAAGTTAGCATGAGCCAGGCTGATTTGCTCGACCTCCAAGCCACTCTGCAGGACAGCCAGGGGTTGAGTGCACTAAGTTGGGCTTGGCTGGCCTGGCTCCAGCATGCAGGTTGGATCCAGGTGCTAAATTTAATTTACTCTTGATTTATTTCATGTTTATCTCCAGAAGTGCGCTTCTCAGCTGAAGTACTAGTGTTTAAACCAGGGCTGATCTTCTGTTATTTGGAACGCAAAGCATCTGGATTGACTTTTGCCAGAAGACTCAACCAGTAAATTAGTAGAAACACTGCCCAGACATCCTATGGAGGTCTCAAGCAGACACTTGCTGTCACTTCCATGTTCTCTCTCAAGTTCTTTCTGATTCACATTAAGCAACTTCGACGCCTCCCTTTCCAGTGCTTCTCACCTTTTAATGTGCATTTGAGACTCTTGGGAGTCTTGTTCAAATGCAGTTTCTAACTCAGCAGCCCCATGGTAGAGACTGAAATTTTCAGTTCCTGCTTTGAGTAACAAGGATGTTGTTACGCTCATGTTGGTGAGCATATTTTGCACAAAGCATCCAAGTGAAAGGTATACTCTATGATTAATTAGAACCATTCTCAGCATTTTGTCAGTAATTTATTGCCATCAAAAACAGCAGCATCAGTAACTAGCCAGAAAGTTAGGATTAAAAGAGATTGCTATGCCTGGAACATACAGAATAGGGTTAACTGTTCTTGCTTTTATTCAATTTGGTAACATTGGGTAAGGAGGGTCTAATGTTACTGTCCTTTATACGTAGCTCCCATTTGAGTATCTCTTGTACACTTGTTTCAGTGAGAACAAACACAAAGAAAAGCATGACTATCCAACTGTGCATGCTCATGTTTGCAGCTGTTAGTATACTTTAAGCTACAAGGAATGATACATCCATATTCAATTTGCTTTAAACAATAGGGAAAATTTCATTATGTTACAACTCGAGACAGGGTAGCGCTAAGGTTGTCCAACTCTGCAGCTAGACAACTTTTCCATTTTCATTGCTTTGGTGTTGTGGATCCTCCTTGAGATCTCAGAGTGACTTCAGAATTCCAAGTATGACATCCACACAAGACAATGTCTAGGAAAGGTAGAGACTTTGTTTTTTTTTTTTTTATTTCTCTATTTCTGAAGGAGGAAATGACTCCCAGAAAAAAAAAAAATTTGCTTTCTATCTCATTGTCCAGGGCTGGTTCCCTTCCCTTTTCTAAGCTAACCAGAGGGAATGAGATATCCATGCTTATCTTAATGGTCCACTTGGGAATTATCTCTGTGTCAAGTGAGGAAGGATGGAGACCAGAATACAGAGTTCAGCATTCAAGAGGGAGGATGGATATTGGGTCACTTAGTGCAGATAATATTCTAAATATGTAGGGCGCCAATGAAATCTTTATAATGGCAAATACTTATGAAATTTCCCACCCAGGCAGGTCTCCCTTTTTGTTGTAGCCAGCTAAATATTTATTTTTATCTTCTGTTTAAATGTTTAGCAACAGGGGACTAGTTATCTTGAACATCTTTAAGTTCTCCTCCCCTCTTGACCCTTACCTGTACCTCCAGCCAGAAGTCAAAAGAGACTCTGACATCATTTGTTCCAAGCCTCATAAGGGGGTGTCACCCTTAATTTTGGAGAATGGGGGAGGCCTTGAGATGTTGGCGAGGGGGTGAGTACTTTTCCAAAGCCTCAGCCCTGTTGGCCTCTCTGTCTTCATCTGACCCCTCTGATTCAAACTCACATTGAGCCTGCTAACCTTCCTTGTGCACTGTTTCTCTTAATGTTTAATCATCAACATGTCACCTTAAAATTGTTGAAAATGTGCTGTTTTAAAAGACTGTGTCACCATGTTTGTCAGTATCACCAGCAAACATCCCCCACCCTCTGCAATCACCAAATGCCACTGGCCCCAACTCTTGCAGATGAATAGAAAAACTTTTCAGATTTTTCAAGACCAGATTTGGGAGCCAGTAAAAATATGACCCATTTACTCTGAACAAGTCAATTGATCCTCTACACCATGCTAATACTTAGCTGTGTGTTCATCCAGACAGATTGAAGTGCCAACCTTCTACTTGCTTCCAGAGCATTCACCCTTTTTTCAGAGGCATTGGAAAATCCTCAAATAGCCTTCTTGGAAGCTTCAGAAATAGTTTATCACCTATACCAAAACAGAAGAGAAATAACATTGAAATTAACCTCCAAGTTGTGCAATGAAAACTTTTAAAGTAGCCATTATTCAAAAGGGCAGCATTAAAATCTTACCCTCCTACCAAAGGTAGGTTTTATTTCCTACACTCATTGCAGTCAAAAATATGTTAGAAATAAATTTTGTCACTTCAAGAAACTTCTACTAAAAATGTTGCTTGTTTTTATGCTACTGAGCTCTTCTTGGCCTAGCCCTTCTGCAACATTTCCTCTCCATAAATAACATGGCCCCAGGAAGATCAAGGGAGCAAGGGCTGTCCGTGCTTTGCAGTTAATGGAAATGAGGAGAATGTTATCAATATAGATAGCTTGCATGGCTGCGTTTAAGTGGCAGTTTGTGGCAGGCTGGGAGAGCAGTCTCTGGCTGCATGCTGCCTGCCTGGCATCAGGAAGCTATGGAAGGTGGATATAGAGGCTTTGCAGACAGAGAAGCTAGAGACACCAGTCTTTTGGAATAGTGTTCATTGTGTTTCAAGCTCCCACAGTGCTGTTATCATTTCCTCTATTCAAAAACTTCTTACCCCAAATTCCAGATGTAGCACAAACACCAGATGAAATGGTTTAGTAGGGCCAGATTGTCTTTCAAATAGGTTCTAAATCATACCCTGCACTCAAATGTTAGAATACTTCCAAATTCCCCTGGAAGCTTGCTAAAAACACAGACTAGGGTGGCTGTCTCTTACCTTATTCAGTTGCTTTGCACAGAGCTCTGAATTTATATTTTAACCTTAAAGTGCTGCAGGCAGATCTAACACCAATACTCTGAAGAAAGTATTTTAAGAAAAATTGTCCAAAGTCATCAGCTTGAGACTCAGCACCTGCTTGTCTCAGCTCCTGTGTGCAGGGTTCACTGCCAACATGAGGGCTGATCCTCACCAGCCTTGCAAATTTAGTGGCTCAGTTTACATATGGAGAGAGAAATGCACCCAGGGACTAGATCATTTTCTCAAGGGCTTTTTGTTAACAGTGACTTGCTTCAGGGATATAACTTTAAGCCCACCTGATTCCAAAGCCCAAACTTCATATGTCTGGGCCATACTGTCTTTCAAACAAGTGCTTAGTTAGGCCCTGATGAGGCTCTGAACATATAAAGATGAATATAATAGTGTTCATTTGTACCACACATTCTAGTGAGTTTTAAGGGCTTGATTCTCTGCCTTTGTTTCCAGATGTAGAAAAGCAGTTTTCCCAGTGATAGGAAGGGCCAGGACTATGAACCACCTCCCGGGGATTTTTCTCATGTAGCAGAATGACAAATGTAGTGAATTGGACAATTTGGTTGATGATCTGCCTTGCCAGCTATGAAGGATCTCTAGGAACAAAACAATCCAACGTCTAGCACATTGTGTTGATGGTGGGTGAGCCCAAGACTGAACCTTTGTGTTCCAACATTACCTGCTGCGTTGCCTTTTCTGTATTCCTCTTAATACATACGTGCACTTTAAAGATGAGATGTCTATGTAGGGTGTATGTAGTTCAATCTCATTCCATTGCAGATATGGGCTCTTTGTTATTCCCTAAATACAGTAACTGTCCTCTCTGCCAACATTTTCTAGACATGGTCACTCTACCTTACAGGTAACCTTAAAAAGTTCTTTACCTATAGGACTAAACGCAAATTCCCTAAGCATGTACATCTTTTTTCACTTATCTTTCAACTATTTCCTCCCACTACTCCTTCTTTTTCTTTTTTATGCTGGGGATTCGATTCAGGGTCTCATGCATACTAAACATGTGCTCTATCAGTGAGCTGAACCCCCATCCGCTCCTACACTAATTTACAGACTTATTAGTCTACCGCATTCTACTTAGTTGACCACACACATTTCCAGTCTCTGATATTGAGTAAAACTCCCGTGTGAGGCAAACACTTTCTTGCTTCATGCAAAGCTATATTAAATATCATTTATAGGAAAATGTATGTCTATACAATTATTAAGCAGTGTATACAAAAATAGGGATGAGGAAAAGTTCATTAATGTCCTAGAACTACCATCACAAAAAACCAGACTGGGGTATTTAAATAACAGAATTATTTTCCCCTCACAGTTCTGGAAACAGGAAGTCTGAGATCAAGATTTTGGCAGGTTTGGCATCTCCTGAGGCCTCTCTCCTTGGCTTACAGATGGCCACAGTCTCCCTGTGTCCTCACATGACATTTATTCTGAGCCTCCGGTGCCTCTCATGTGTCTTAATCTCCTCATAAATATACCAATAAGATTGGATTAGGGCCACCATATTTTAATAGTGACCATATTTTAATTTAGTTCCCTCTTTAAAGGCCTTATCTCCAAATTCAGTCACTGTCTTATTTATTGGTATGACCAAAGGATCTGATAAGAATAGCATATAGGAGGGAAAGTTTATTTTGGCTCATGATTTCAGAGCTTTAGTCCATGGTTCATCAACACCACTGTTCTGGGCCGGAGGTGAGGCAGAACACCATGGCGGAAGAGCATGGTAGAGGGAAGCAGCTCAGGGCATGATGGCCAGAGAGCAGAGAGAGCTCCCCTGACTAGAGGCAAAATATAAACTCCAGAGACACACCTCCACTGACTGACCTACTTCCTTCAATCACACTGCACCTGCCTATAATTACCTCCTCATTAATCCTCTGATTAGACATATCTCTCAATCTAATCATTTCACCTCTGAAATGTCTTGCATTGTCTCATGTGAACTTTTGGGGAGCACCTCATATTTAAAGCATAACAGTCACATTCTGAGGTCCTAGAGGTTAGGCTTCAACATAGGATTTTTTTGGGAGGGACAGAGCACACACAGCTGAGTCTGCAGAATTGGCTCCTTCTGAAGGCTGTGAAGGAGTATCTGTTCTGTACTCTCTTGATTCATACATATTCCTTGTTTTGTAGACGGTATTCTCCCTGTGTCTCTGTGCATCTGTATCCAAATTTACCATTTTTATAAAGACATCTATTATAATGAATTAGGACATACTCTAATGACCTCATTTTAATTTGGTCACCTCCATAAAGAATCTACCTCCATACAACATCACATTCGAAAGTACTGGGGATAGGACTTCAATATGTCTTTTTTGGATGGATGTAATTCAACCTATGACACAGAATGTGATTTTTGGAGTTGGAGGAGAAACCCCAAGGAGCTTGAATTGTATGTTTTCTGTTCTTAAGCTAGGCAGAAGGCAGGGTTTTCATGAAATAATAGCAATAATCAAAGGAATTGAAGCATATGGTCAACCTGCTCCTGCAAGGGTACCAGAACCTTAGGGTAGAGCTGTGGTTTGGATAAAAGTCACCCAAAGGCCCATGTGCTGAAGGTATAGTGCCCAGGGTGCAATTCTGAGAGTTGCTGTGGATCTTTAGAAGGTGGGGCCTAGCAGGAAGCTTTTAGGTCATTGGGGATGTGACCTCAAAGGGGTTACGAACCCTAGTCCCTTGCTCTTTCTCTCTTTTTACTTCTGGGCCATGAGGTGAGTGATTTTCTTTGTCATGGGTTCTTATCACAATGGTTAGGAGCTAAAAAGAAAGGATGGTATAGACTTTGGTGAAAGTATGAGATCAGGCCAAGTCTTGGTGTGGAAGACCAGGAAATTCCCTTGGTAGGGAAGACCCAAGCAGGGAGTGAGAATTCACTGGCTAAGAAGAGCCAACTGTCACGAGAGTAGAGGAGGTGGCATGTATGAAGAAAGGCCACAGGAGCATTGCAAGACCCGAAAGAAAGTTTAAGGATTGGGGTCAGGAAAGTGGAAGCTTTTGTTAAGGCTGGTTGGGGGCCAATAGTTCATGTTAAAGACCCTCAACTTGTTATTAGGGAAGATATAAAAAAGTTTTAAGGAGGGAAACAATATGATCAGAGCTACATTTTTAGAAAGACTGCCTTAGCTGCAGAGGTGGGGTGGGAGATTGCATGAGCAATAATGAAACAAGAGGCCTGTTATAAGTTTATTTCAGCATGTAGCCCATGTGGAAAATAAAAGCAGCTTTGGCCAGGTTGGTGATGGTGAAATATTCAGAAGTGGATTTGAAACATGCTGAAAGGTATGTAGCAGGATAGGTATACATGTACAACAGAATAAGCTATACAACAGAGCAGGATGGTTTGTGAGAAACAGGGTGAGGACCATATCACCCTTAACTTTGGGCAAAGGGCCCCTACTTTCCCTCATCCTGATGGTTCCTGACTTAATGATGGTTTGACATACAATTTTTTTGACATTATTGTGGTGTGAAAGTAATATGCATTCAGTGGAACCATACATCAAAATTTAAATTCTGACCTTTTCCTGGGCAGGTAATATACAGTATGATACTCTCATAATGCTGAGCATCAGCAGTGAGCTGCAGCTCATGTTCAGCCAAGTCTTCAAGAGGAGAAAAGACTGCTCCTCTATGGTGCACTGTGCACTGAGGGTGTGCTATGGTGTTTGGTAGGTAAAGTGTATTAAGTGCATTTTTGACTTACAACATTTTCAACTTTCGATGGGGTTATTGGAACATAGCCTTATTGCAAGATGAGGAACATCTGTACTTTTTAGACCAGGGGTTGGCAAATTCCAGCCTGGGGACCAAATAAAATCTGTCCCCTGTCTTGAGTTTTTTAAAAGTGAAGTTGTATTGAAACACAATTATGCTCATTTATTCTGTGGCTGTTTTACTCTATAACAGCAGAGTTGAGAAGTTGCAATAGACACTGTGGCACTCACAAAGGCTAAAATATTTACTGTTTGATCTTTTACAGGAACAATGTGGCAATCCCTGCCACATTTTTTTCCAAAAAAAAAAGAAAGTATTCTGAAGCCAGTGGTGCTGTCTCAGCATAGGCAAATCTCTTGAACATAAGACTAATCATCAACCTTCAGGAGTGAGGTTTCCCAGGCCCCAGGGAGATGCTTCTCTCCAACTACTCGTTCTAGCTCCTGCAAATCAAAGTGTCTAAATGTTGTGGAGAATTTTGACTTTTGCTATTGCTAACATTGCTTTCCAGTGTGAAGAGAATTTGGGCAGAGGAAATGCCTAAGTGAAATGAAAGAGCAATTCACCAAGTTGTGAAAATCTTTGTGTAGTCTATAACATGAATGAAATACATTCTCACAGCAAAGTGCAATTGGTCAAATGTACTCAGGACCCACCTTGCTTCTTTTGTCTTTTTCTAGAATATTCAAAGGTTAGTTTATTCTTTGCAGTGTTGTGTGTGGTAGTTGAGTGCTATAACGTACCTCTCATAGTAGTCTGATCTAGACCTAAAACGAATGAAGTAAGATATTGATTCTCCAATACATACAAAAGCTACACACATGCATATGAGCTTGAGGACCTGCAAATGTTAGGGTGCACCAGTGTCGAGGGAAAGGTCAAAGGCCTTTGTTGTGTTTCTGGTGTAATCATACAAGTAGTGGAGGTGATAGTTTGGAATATGCATATTCTCTGACTGATACACGATTTTTTTGAAAAAGTATACTCATGCAACCATATCATTTTTCACTTTCAGCATAGTATTCAATACATTAAATGAGATATAAAACACTTGATTATCTAATGGGATTTGTGTTAGATAATCTTTTCTATCCACAGGCCAATGTGAGTGTTCTAAGCACGTTTAAGGTAGTGAGACTAAGCTACTAAAGCTACTATGATTGTTAGTTTGGGTGTATTAAGTGCATTTTTATTTATTATTTCATGCATTGTCAACTTATGATGGTTTTATTAGGATGGGGCCCTTTTGTAAGTCAAGGAGCATCTGATGTTTTGAGAATGCAGATAGAAGATGCAGAGCAGACATATGGATTTATGTTCTTTGGAGGGGAGCTCCGGTGGTGAGGATATAGTTAGTGGTCCTTGGTCATTGGCCTTCTAGATGGGGTTATTATTTCCTTGGAGGAATGATCATAAATAAAAGAAGGCCGAAGACAAACCCATTGTAAAGAATGTAGAGAAGGAGGGGTCAAAGAGCAGGGGAAAGCCTAGAAAATGAAGAATCATAGAAGTTGAAACCAGAAACTGTTTAGAAGAAAAATTCAGTTTTTTTTGCATAACAGTACAAAAACTTTTATTTATTTGTTGTACTAGGAGTTGTATTCATCACCAACCAAGGTGCCTCATTGCCCAGAACCCTGATAGCCAGTTCTAATCACTTGGTGGTGGACACCCAGCGGAGGCTGTGGGAGAAAGGAAGGGGCTTGCCAAAGAGGGGCTCCTAGGAGCAGACCCTCCTTCTGCAGGAGATAGGGATATCTGGCTCCCTCTGGGGAGAGGAGGGCCCTGAAGACAGATGGGCACAGATGACATACACTTAAAAAAAAGAAAAGCATTTCTGAGTGACCCTGGGTCCAGTCTGTTAACTAAAAAACAAATATGTGCAAGGTAACCAACATGCCTCCTTTTATAAGACAGACCTTACTCTGTAAAAATATAAGTGGATATAGCATACACATATTTGCAACCTCAACCATAAAATCCATACGCATACCATTATTAGAGTTCTACACATAATTTATAGTATTCAGAACATCACTTTATAAACTGTTGTCAAATTACTATTTAAAATTAATAGCCAAATATGGAATTTAGAAAAATTATTTTAAAAGTTTTAATTCTCCCATCCCTAAATAATGAGCACTACATTTGTTGGGAAGAGGTCTTGCTGCCAGGTCCCAGGTCACCCCCAATCATTTTCCTCCAAAATTAGCTGCCTGTCTGTCCTGCTGGAACATGGATCAGGATTTGGCCTCATGTGGCCAACAAGACCACTTTGGGTCTGTGGCGTGGCAAAACTGAGCCCCCCAGGAACACCATCCAAAGTTTGGTGAAATGGCCTATCAGTTAATTGTGTCAGAGATGCTGAGAAATGGATATCGCCTACCTGGAAATCACTAGTAACCTTGGAGGAGTGGTTCTTGTAAAGTGAGAGGAAGAAGATTTGGAAGCCATGTTGAGATGGTTTGAGAAATGCATGAGGAACAAGAAATAGAACCTGAGTGCAGACAGGAAGTTCAAGGCTGCTAAGGAGATGAGGAAGTGGAGAAGAAGGTAGTGGGAGGAAGAGAGGATTTTTAATTTTTATTTTTAATGGTATGAGGGACACAAACCCTTTCCCATGCTGATGAGAAGATTCTACCAGGGCGGGCGAGGGTGAGGATAAAGGAAGGAAAAGAAATTGTAGATCCATCTTAAGCTCAGATGATTCATTTTTTTGTAGGCTCACCACACCGAGTCACTCTGTTAAGTCTCTAGTACTTCAAGTGGGCTTAGGAAACAGCATGGCCCTTGTGCTGAGAGAAATGGTGGCCATGTGATATGGAGTCCCCAAGAAAGCTGCCCTCTGAGTTCTCACCCTTGCTTACTTAACTGTCTGTACAACATATAGTCTTCAGATTCCTTTGCAGACAGAAGGGACTCTTGTTATTTATTCCTCAGAAAATGAATTAAATTTAAAATAGACCTCATTTTAGATCCAGAGGCTATAATGTTATCAGCTCACTAGAAATAGCTTGCTGTTCTCTTGGTTCATTGGAGTCTTAACAGCAGGATTTCATGTTTCACGAATGAATATGGCCTGTATGAATATCTGACGTGCACTCCATCACTGTTTTACCTGATTAAAAATGTTGCATTCCACAAAGAAGCACCAGTTAGGACACAGGGGTCTTGGAAAATCAGAGTTTTCAAAAAAGCTGTCATTGCAAAATGAAATTTAGAATCTGAATGATGGCACCAAGCTGGGAAATTTACATACTATCAGGAAGCAAGACTAGCTGTCTGGAATAATTGAAAACTGCAGTAATAACTTGAATTGTGCTAGAGGGTAACATTAGAAAATATAATAAATATTTTCAAAATCCAAGAGTGGTTTTTCTCTGTTTAATACACAGAAATGCTGTCAACTTCATACCTAAATGTCTTTTTTTATATACTTTAGGCTCTCAAATGCTGATCCCCATCACCTCCAATGTCATTTGGAGCAATTATTGTGCTAAACGCTTTGTTTACATTTCCTCTTTTGCCTTCATAGCAATCTTGAGAGGTCCTGTTGTTAGCTTTCACAGAAGGAGGAAACTGAGTCTCAGAAGGTAATTGCTTGTCTACCTGTCACACATAGTTTACGAATGGCAGAGTTTGGACATAAACTCAGGCAGGATGACCTTGGAGCCTTCACTTCAAACCCCTTCATTTTTCTATATAGAATTGAAGGAATTTCAGCTTCTTCTCCCTGGGGAGCTTAAAATTTGATTGAAAGCATTTGATGTTCATCTTTACAACGTTCATAGGCAGACTTTGTTTAATGCAGTAGGGGTGCTCTGGAGTTTAAGACAGGGAGGAATTACTAGTAGGGGTCCAGAGGTGCTTGCTGTCATTGTTGGTTCTCCATCAAACAAATAAAGGACTGGTAGAATAATGATTGATTGAAGTAAAGGAGATCCAAGATGGAAAGAATAGTATTGACGAAAGAAAAGTCAGGCTGGAGTAGTATGTGGGGAGTAATGGGAAGTCCTATTTAATTGATGTGGGCTAATACACAGTGGGCTCATTGAGAGGTCCCAGGACACCCCCAATCATTTTCCTCCAAAATTAGCTGCCTGTCTGTCCTGCTGGATCATGGATCAGGATTTGGAACACAAAAGTCTCTACATGACTGTATGACTGTGCAGATGATCCCTGACTTACTGTGGCTCAACTTATGATGTTTTAAACTTCATGATGGTGTGAAAGTGATATACAGTTAGCAGAAATTATACTTCAGATTTTGAATTTGGATCTTTTCCTGAGCTAGTGTTATCCCTTATGTTATTCTTTTTTTTTTTTTTATGATGTTGGGGAATGGCAGTGAGTCACAGCTTCCAGCTAGCCACACAATCATGAGGGTAAGTAATCAAGGGCACTCTACAGTGTAGTATAAGCTTGATGTTCAGTAGGCTAGGGGCATTAAATCAATTTTTGACTTATAATATTTTCAGTTATAATGAGTTTATTGGGACATAAACTTATAGTAAGCTGAGGAGCATCTATAGCCTCCCCACGTATTCTGAAAATGATAAAAGGAAGAGTTGAATTTGATGAAGAGGTGACTAAAACACTTCAGTTCTATCATGCATAACATAGATATTGAATTCAGATGATACCACTAAGAAGTAAATAAATGTTTTTAAGAAGATGATGGCGAGGGAGGGGTGCTGGAGTGGTGTCTCAGCGATTATGGCACTTGCCTGGGATACATGAGGATCTGAGTTCAAACCCCAGCACCATGCACAAGAAAGTTTTGGAACAACGAAGACCACATGAAAAACTAAATAAAATTGATCCCTCCCCTTCTCTCACTGTCCCTCTCTCTTTAAAAAAGAATAAGAAGAAGATAGAGATCAAAGGAACTTAACTATGTAAAGGCCATATATGACAAACAGCTAATATAATACTAACCAGAGAAAAGCTGAAAGCATTTCCACTAAACTCAGGAACAAGAATCAGTGAGTGGGACGCCAATAAACTCAAAAACTTCTGCACACCCAAGGAATTGGTCAAAACTGTCAATAGAGAACCTACAAAATGGGAGATAATCATGGCCTGTGATTCCTTTGACAGGGGACTAATATCCAAAATTTACAAAGAACTCAGAAATTTTAATTAAAAAAACACAAATAATCCAATCATTAAATGGGCCAGAGAGCTAAATAGAAATATCAGTAGGGGAAATGGAGCAAGCCAAAAATACATAAAAAGTGTTCTAAATCATTAGTAATCAGAGAAATGCAAATCAAAACTGCATTAAAATTTCACCTCACTCCAGTTAGATTGGCAAAGAAGAAGAATATAAATAATAACAGATGCTGGAGGCGTTGCAGGGAGAAAGGAACATTAGCACACTGTTGGTGGAACTGCAGACTGGTACAGCCTTTCTGGAAAGCAGTATGGAGACTCCTCGAAAAGTTAGGGATGGATCCACCATATGATCCAGCTATCCCTCTCCTGGGTATTGTCCCAGAGGAGTTAGAATCAGCACATTACAGCGACCCAGCAAATTCTAAGTTAATAGCAGCTCAATTTACAGCAGCTAAATTATGGAACCAATCCCAGATGACCCTCACTGGATGAATGGATCCAAAAGCTGTAGATAGACACACACACACACACACACACACACACACACACAATGGAATTAGAAACAACAATATCACAGCCTTTGAAGGTAAATGGATGGCAACGGAAGAAATAATACTGAGGGAAGATAGCCAAACCCAGAGACTTAAGAGTCAAATATTTTCCCTTATATGTGAAGGCTAGAGCAAAACCCAGGCTTGGTTGGAAGGTCAAGCTCATGTACTAGACTTACCAAAGTTGAAGCAACATATAATATAGGGGAACCATAGATACTGGGGGAGGAGAGAAAAAACATAAATTTTCTCTGGACAATAAATGTCAATTTGGACACTATTCTTCCACTAAAATAAAAAAGATTTATTTTTTCTTCCTCTCGTCATGCAATCAGTAATTAAATCTTGCTCTTTTTTAGTTTAACACAGTCACTAAATCCTGTCTGCATATTAGAAATCACCTGGGGAAATGTTAAAATCTTAATTCCCTGATGGGGCTCTAGGTGAATTACATTATAATCTCTGGAGGTGAAAACAGGCATTAGCCTTTTTTGAGGCTTCCTGAGAAATTCCTGTATAGGCTGGGAGCTATTATTTTATCAAATCCCTCACTTGTTGAATGAATGAGTTTGCAAACATGGATGAGTCAATAAAACAAGAGATGTGATATTTGTGCTGATAACAGGTAGAGTGAACAGAAGTCCATCCCCAGCTGTCAGGTCCTTCAGAAGCTGCCTCAGCTGAGCATGTCCGGAAGCCTGCATCTAACTAAGGATGTCAAGTGAGATACAGGATGTCCAGTTCGATTTGACTTTCAGATAGGGATTTTGTTATTATTCTTATAAGTATGTCCCATGCAATATTTGGGGCATACTCATATTTTGGAAGTATTCCTTATTTATTTGCAATTTAAATTTACCCTTGAATGATGAGATTATAGGCTACTGGTTTTTATTGATTTTGATCATTTGTAATTTTTAATTTTTTCTGTAATGAGCAAAATATTTTCATGATTTAAGAAGTAACATTTTGGGGCGTGGGGATTTAGTTCAGTGGTAGCATTTGTGCTTGGCATGTACAAGGCCCTGCATTCAATCCCCAGCTCCAAACAACAAGAAGAACAATAAAAAACACTATGGCATAAGCACCAAAACCTTCGGTTTTTTCCTTGTTAACCTTAATTTTCTTTATTTATATTTCTGCAACATTTTATATGTCTGATTCTCTAAACTCTTTTTTTCCATCTACTTATTCTTGCATTACTTTGTTCTCCATCTTTAATTACCTTCATTAATCCTTTTCCAATTTCCTTTTCCTTTCATGTTGTCTTTTCCCAATATTGTGTCATCACCCTTCTCTCTTTTTTAACTATGAGACTTACATGATTGATTACATGCAGATAACTCATCTCAATCTTAGTAATACTGATTTGCTTCATACAAATTTGAAACCCCAGTTTCAAATGCCTACTCTAGACCCAAATGTTTGTTCTGCACCTTCTGTGCTCAGAGAACAGTGCCTAGAGAGGAAGCTGCGATGGCAAGCAGAGCCTGCCTTCAAGGATTATCCAGTCTCCGCTTGGATTTGACCCTTTCAGTATACTTAACAGATATATGTACTCCCCTTTTCCTAAATCAGTTCTTCTTCCTGTGTCTGAACATCAAGTTCTGTCTGATGACAGCTCTGAATGTTGTTCTTCCCAGTCCAATGGAGTTAAAAACATAGAACTCTATTCCTGAGCTTGAGCTGGAAATCCTCAGAGAACAGCTTCAGTTAATCGGTCTTAGAAGAACTCAAGAGTAAACAAAAGTCAAATTCTTAAATGATGGAGGAATCATACTACTTTTAAAAAATGAATTAGTAGGGTTGTTTTTTTTTAAGGGAAACTAATGAGAATCCTAACACTAGGAAGTGGTAGGATCAGGGGAAACATGTGATGTTTGTAGCAGCAGGGTGAATTGAAGATGTTGAGGTAAAAGGATAACGCTTGAAAGAAATTCCAAAAGGAAGTGGATATATTACTCAATTAGGAATCAACTTTGTTATGAAAAAGCAGGATAGGACAATGAAGTTTATGAAGTAGAGAGGAAGGAAGTTGTGGGCACTTAATTTATGTGACTGATGTTTTTTGGGAAAGGAGAACATCTGCTGAGAGTGAGTGGTAAATGGTTAGGTCTGGGATTTGAGAGACACTTTACCATAGTGGGTGTAATTTTTAATCAAGGGATGTTGAAAGTGGATTTAAACTGGAAATTGTTTTTTTTTTTCATATGCCACTGAACATGAATGACATATAAAACACAGATCCTGTTTGGAAGGAGTTCATAATCTAGTTGGACAGAAAATTCATACAGGAAAAGATAACCATCCAGGAAACACAAACTAAATGCTATTTCGTGGTGCAGGCTAAAACTACTGCAGTTGAGAAGGTCAAAGATTGCTGTGAGCTGGAGGATCTGAGGATGAGAAGGATTCATCAATGAATGGAAATTATTTGAATCTTGGGTAAGCAATAGATAATGTAGACAAGTAGGACAGGTGTTCCAGGTGAGAACACCCGTTAGTTACAAACAAGATTTGGCTGGAAGCTTTTAGATGTGATCTATCCCATGGATGAACTCTAAACCATCACATCTGGCAAATCCATTTCCTTCATGAGTTAAGCCTGTGTGAGCCCAGACTCATCTTGGTATCCTTGATTGAGTTTTTACTGCTGCCTAATGACTTTTGAATAAGAGTTAGCAGACATGGGCTCCTATTCCTTAATTCCCATAAGGATGGAAGAGATTCAACTGTTCCTGAAAAGGGGACAACAGGAGATTCAAACTGGCGTATGGGCTGTTGGCTGAAGTTTCTCATTTACTGCAACAATGGAATGGTGTGAAGAGAAGTGTTCTAGAGGTCCCTGGCTGCCTGGTGACACCCCGTGCTTCAGCACTTGCTTTAATTCATGAATATCGAATGAGAGCAAATAGGTAATTTAACTTAATGAACTGAGAAAGCGTTGCAAGACTCCTTGGGTACTTCTCAGCCTATATGCTACCTTAACTGCCTCCTAAAAGTAGAAAAGAGAGGATTTTTTTCTTCTGTTTTTTAACTCATTACTAATTTTGTCTCTGTTTCCATATAAGGCACTTAAGATAGATCTTGCCCTAATACTGCCAGACTAATCTTCCTTAATTACAGATTTTATGGCATTGTTTTCCTGTTTTAAACTCTTCAATGGCTCCCTATTTCCCACTATAAATTCTTCTTGATTTGCAAAAGTGCCATAATCTTCCCCGTTTCGCCTCACATGCCAACGGTATCCTTTTCTAAGCTCTAAAACACACACAGCTCCCTTGACAAACTTCCCTAGATGAGGTGTTATTTTAACAATCAACCATGGAGAGCCTTTGCAGGCCATGTTTGTTAAGGGATTATTTGGTCATATTTTCACAATGGACAGACTGATAACTTGGTTCAGGTCTTACCTTGGTGACATAACTGCAGTTATATTTTTATGATCTTCCAAATCTCGTCCTACTTTTCCCAATGGTCTTGTTTATATGCTTCCCTGCCTATCACTTGGAATTTTCTCCAGTTATTGGGGCTTTGATTATGGATATCTAGCAAAGTCTCTGCTTTCCACAGATTTGATCAGCCTTTGCAAAAATGAGACAGTTTATGTTTTGCCAACATCAATTCCCAGTTTGGATTAGAATCATTAGTGGCGGAGCAAGTGCTATTTGGCTGAGCAGAGATAATTAAGGGAGTAAACAAGGACCTTGTTTATCCTGTCCATGTTTTGCATGGATAATGGATCAAGACTTATCACAAGGTCTTTTGAAATATATGATAACATGATCTCAATTGTATATCGCCACCCCACTGCAGCCCACATTCAGAAACTCAATTAATTTATCAAGAGGAAAATACAGATCGGGGAATTACAGAACTAGCACTGGGCATGAGAAAAGGGTTCCACTGAAGCACTACAAAGGTTAAAGAATTTCTGAGATAGCATAGAGAATAAAGTCATAATTTGTATTTTTAGAAAATGCTGGTGTTGGCAATGGTGAATTGGTAAACTGGCCACCTAGAAAAATTAAGTCCTGATTTAGAGCATTTGCTATGCGGTGCAAATACTACCCCCATGGCCAATTTCAAGTTACTGAGGTGGAATTGGGAAGGAATGCACAGATTCAGCCCTCACAAGCCTACTAAAGTCAATGTTATTATGTCATTGAGTGCCATAGCTTGGAATAAGCCCTTGAACTAAGGTATGTATGTGTGAAGGAGTGTGGCAGGGATGGGAAGCCATGAGAAAAAGATGCTTGCTCCTTGAACTTTTATTAATTGCCAGGATCCACAGCTTTTAGGAGCATCAGTACTGATAGGTGGGGGAGAGATTTGCCCTAGAGAAAGAAGCTGGGGCAAATCCCCTTCCCTCTGACAGAGAATCCTAGCTGCAAGTCTCTTTGTAAGCCAGATACTTTGGCAACCCTAGATGAGGAATGTAGAGCAGCCTGGTGGAAGAAACAAGTCGATTTAGACACATGGTCCTGATACAAAGACACTGTGCCCCGCCTTCAAATTCATATGTTGAAATACTAACAATGTGATGGAATTTGGAAGTGCGACCTTTGGGGCCTAATCATGTTGAGATGAGCTCTCCATGATCAGAGAGCCCTTAAATAAAAACTGCTTCTCTCTTTCTCTCTCTCACTGTCCCCTCTTTCTTAAAAAAAAATAGGGGAATCAGAGGGGACAAAGGTCCCTGCTCTCAGGGAGCTTGGATTCCAGCCAGAGAACAGAGATAGTAACAAAGATGCAAAGACCATGTCAGGGGAAGGATAAAAAGCAACAGAGTGTGATAGAGTCGGCAGCTGTCTTATAAAGAGGGTTCAGGGGAAAGCCGCTCTCATCAGGAAATATTCGAGCAGAGACTTGAAAGAAAGCACAGAGGTACTGGAGGCAAACACCATAGGCAGTTTTGCTCCCAGCTTTTGTAAAATTTCTTGAATGCTGTTTTTCGCAGTCTTTCTTGTCTTCTAGTAAATTTAAGACCGTGGATTTGGTTTTATTTTTTAATTTTTACTTTTTAAATTTTCTTGACGTTGCATTGCTTCGATCGTATCTGCTATGGTTTCAACCTGGTTTGTCCTTGGCAAAACTCATTTGAGCTTTCATTTTCCAATGGCATATTACTGAGCTGGTGGAACTTTTCAAAGGTAAAGCCTAGTGGGATGTATTTAGGTCATGGGGCACCACTCTAGAAGAGGATTAATAGTAGTGGTCATAAGGCTGATTGTTCTGGGAACAGTGGATTATTAGAAAGTGAGGCCACCCCAGGTGTTTACTTCTTTCTGCAGGTATCATTTCCTTTTCTGCTTATCTGGTATATTGTGATACAGCCAGGAAATCTCTCAGCAGTCACCGGGGCTGTTATTTGGACTTTCCAGCCTCCCGAATCATTAGCCAAATAAACCTTTCTTCCATATAAAGTACCCAGCCTCAAGTATTTTGCTGTAGCAACACAAAACATAATAAGACAAATCCTATATAAATTTATTTTTTTTAAATTTCTAAGTAGTTAATAACTGAAGTTTTCAAGACTAAGCTTAAAAGAACATTTACAAAATTTCCCATTGTGGTCATATGTTTTGTTATTTAAAGAGAGAAGGACAGTGGGAGAGAGAGGGAGGGAGAGAGAGAGAATCAGTTTTATTTAGTTTTTCATGTGGCTTTCATTGCTCTGACACTTCGTTGTGTACTTGGTGCTAGGGTTTGAACCCACGTCCTCATGCACGCCAGGCAAGTGCTATAACCGCTGAGCCACCACTCCAGCCCTGTGGCCTTATTTTTTTTTTTTGAGAAACCTTACAAGATTTTAACAAAACAATATAAAATGTGTATAAGATGTGTATATATTCTGGACATTGCAATTATCCCCAGGAGTGCCCCCCCCAATTACCCTCCCTTATCCCTCCCTTCCCCTTCCCATTATAACTGTAAAAATAGTATTAGATTGTAAAGCATTACATCTTATCTGAATTTAACTCATGTTTCTAGACCAACTTTCTCATTGTCCAGGGTCTAGTCCCCACCTCCACAGATGAGTGGAGACAATCGACCCTTAAATCTCTAGGTTAAGCTGATTTTACTCATCATGATCTCTTCCATAACCATCCATTTACCCTCGAAGGCTGCAATGTCATTGTTTCTAATTGCTGTGTAATATTCCATGGT